>JBAKBP010031659.1:0-24160 GCA_037953745.1 Lithodes maja
GAAGGAGGGGGGGGCAAGAACTGGGGAACCACCATTACGCACCGCCCGAGGGCACTCCAATCTTCCAATTCTCATCCCTCTGTGGGAGAGTGCTAACCTCCGGCAACTGAGTGGACGGCACTGTGGGAGTCGAAGTGAGAGGGGATCTGGGGAGGAACCCCCCCAAACGCCCCTTCTCCTCCGAAACCCCATGTCGCCCACTGCAACACCCAGGAAATCAGCTCCCCCTTGGACATCCCTACTACATTGGATCTGCCCAAAACCTTGGCTATCAGGTGCAAGCTCCATAAATATTCACCCCAGTCAGCCTCCCCTCCGTCACATGGTACTGCTTACTCACAAAAAGTCTAGCATCCTCCTCACTAGTTACTAACGGGCACCTCCTCAAATGGCATCTCTCGCTCCTCGTCAGTACTAGGGCACGACATACTGAAGTTCACAAAAAATTCTCGAGACAAAAGTGTTAAACTCCCTTATGTAAGCACTAATTACTAAATTAACTGGAGTCTCTTAAATGCTCTCGCTAATTGCCTTACAAAAAAAAATATTCTTCAATATGTACGCTAAAGTACGAACAAACAAATGTTGTACAACTCTGCAGAAAATTATACTGTTCACCAAAATCCTAAGCAAGGTCGCACATTTGTTACGACCGGGGCACTCGGGGTACACTAGGGCTCTTACACAGGACTCGAGTATGGCTCGCTGCCCACAAACGGAAACACACGATCCCAACCCCAGAGTACTGCCAGCCGAGACAAAAAAACGCCACTACACTCCAGAGTTCTATCTGCTATAACGGGGTATACAAGAACTTCGGTACTAGCGTTTTCACACAACAGACTAATAACTAGACGGGAGTTATCTAGTCTGGTCAACAATCAAACAAAGAAGAAAGTACTACAACACTAAAGAATAGTGTTGGCCGAAGCCGAAGTAATCCACCCTTGAACTAAGAACTTAAGAAGTCCTCCACCCTCTACTTCGGATCGGCACTATTACGTTACGTTAAACAATAGTCCTCGAGCATTAAGCAAGGAATCTTCTGATAAGTTAGATGCTTCTCGAATACTCATAAGAAGTAAGTATCGGATTTTGAACAGCAATTTAATGAATAACTCACTGGTAATTAAAGGCTTTAAATTGACATAAGAAGAATTATAAGAATAAGCAATAGGATATGGCAAACATTAAGAAGAAGTACTCCGACAATGCACTGGCAATAGCCTACTAAGATTGTGCTCGTGGGCCACTAATCTCTGAAGTAGCTAAGCGTGCCACACATGAAATCAATAGTGCATAAACAATAATATATACATAAGGAGAAGCTTCAATACTAGGCTGTATCTGCTGGTCGAGCAAAGTCTAGCTGGGATACATAAGGTTAAGAGACAATGGCTGAGCAAGCGGCTCGTAGCCTAGCGAGGTCCTTAAGACTGTGCGGCCAAATTACGTTAATTGACGGGATGCTCTCTTGAGAGATCCAGATCACTAGTATCTGGTTCTCTTCCTGGCGATCCTCTCAAAGTCAAGCAAATGAGATAGCACAGTGTTGGGTGGCAGAGGCAAAAGCCCTCACTCGCAACACAGTGCTAAACTCCCACGGTACACAGTCAGAAAGACCACCTAGGCGTTCCACGTCTCCGTTGCAATTGTACTGGTTCAACCGCAACCTAGTACTCATAGGAAATCACAACTCAGAAACCCTATCCCAGTCTAGCATTGCCTAAACCAGCAGAAAACAGGAACATGAATAATCGCACACAGGGAAATGCATATACGAGTGCAACAAACATCAATCAATCCTATTCTAGTTAACCCTTCCAAAAATAGGCTATCTAACAGGCACTTATCTCGTGAGAACTCAAGCGATAATACTTTGGCTGACTAAATCTGCACCAAAGGGGTCATTGGTTAAAAAGGGACGAGAAGAGAAGAAGATAGGCTGTTCAGAGAGTAGAGAAAGTTCACATCAGTCAGAAGAATATGGATAGTTGCAAGGGATATGAGAAGTCGCTCTGCCTGATGAGTTCTAAGGGACAATGCGGCTAGACTTCCCTTTTTATACTCGGCCCTCTAGTGAGCATATCACCAACTACTAAGGACCGCCCACTAGCAATCATTACGTAATATTCTCTCTCAATCTGGGATCGACAAAGGATTTCCCACGCACTGAGAGGGAGGAGGGAGGAGGGAGGAGGGAATTAGGCCTACCTGCCCGCGTGGCGCACTCACTGGTCCCCGTTACATACTCTCTCTCTCCTCTCATCATTACAAATAAGTCCCACACACAACACTTATAACTAATGATATAAAATAGAACTCGTTGACTCAGATGAAAACAAAATACATATTTATAATACTTATAGTACAACGGCTCACATAAACTAAGTTAGGAAACTCTACACAGACTACAGCCAAAGTTCCTGCCCTGACGATCCTAGCGAGAGTGGGGCCTGACTGGGCGTTCTGTACAGCATGCTCATACTCGACATGCGTCACAATACTTCTCTCTCAACAGCCCCATTGAGATTATCTGCCAGGATCCGGTCAATGCAACCTTTGACCATTCTGAACTATCTCTTTTCTTTACGTTTTATATCACTGGTTGTTGTTGTTGTTGTTGTTGTTGTTGTTGTTGTTGTTGTTGTTCTTCCCCAAGCTGCCTGGCCGAACAGCCCCAAGGCCCCGAGCAATTCCAAGGCCACAACCGAGTGCCCCCACAGAACCCTCCCCGCCGACCACAATAAAGCCTGGGTGACCGAAGCCACTCCATGGCGGGGAGCTAAGGAGGGTGCGGAAACGCCCGGGAAACCAAAGCCCCACCCAGGGCCCTGTGCCCCTCAGCAATTATGAAGAGAAAGTTGAGGGGCAAGGGAAAAATGTGACGCTTTGGCTTCCAATCTTGGTAGATTGGGAGGTCAATCCACGGAAGAGATGCCGTCACTTGAGATCTAGAAAATATATAAGTTAAAGGAACAGTCAGAGTAAGCTATGGGTATGGCAGAGATTGCTCAGCTCTCACTCTGATAGACCAGCCCATCACCACATGACTAGGACCCAATCCTCTCAGCATCAGCTAGGAAAGGCCCTAGAAAGCCGCCTTTGGCGGGGGGATAGCTCCCCTATTTCAACCCCTTTCGGGGTTGGGCACCCGCCATATCACTGGTTATCTTCAGTAGTCAGTTTGATGCTGTTCTCATAATACACCCTTTCAGGTGGACTTATTAGAGTACCGGTAATGTCCTTGTAACTATTACATTTATTTCTGCTACCAGTACCTTTCCATTTGCATAAATGCATAATCACTGTCCTTCACTCCTCAGGTATGCATAGTTTCCCATACTAGTTTTCATAATCTTTCAGATTGCTTGCTCTTTCTCATATTTCAGTATTTTTCCTTAAATACCAATACTATTTACTGTACATGGCTTCAGGCCACTGCACTCCACAAACACTCTTCTTACAGACCTTACACAAAGAGCTTTTGACGGCATTAACTCAGCCAGACCACCACACAGATCACTACTTGCCACACTTGACATTAGTAAAGCCTTCGATGCCATCCCCCGCCACAACCTAACAAACAAAATTTACAACACAAACATGCACAACAACACAAAAAGGTGGCTGGCCAACTTTCTAGCAGGCAGATGTGCACACGTATCCTTTGCCGATCAGTCATTTAGCATCAGAAATTTCCCAAACGGAGTCCCGCAAGGATCCGTCCTGTCGCTCGCACTCTTCAATCTGTACATGCATGATATAAATACACCCAATACACCCCAAATAAACATAGCCTCCTACGCAGACAACATAACACTCACATGCACACACCAAGACCTAGACACAGCAACACGTCTCCTTTAACCCTATCTCAACACATTACATGACTGGTGCACTACAAACAGATTCAATTTAGCCCCAGCCAAATCTACCGCAACCCTCCTCACAAGCTGGACAGGAGATCACAAATACACCCCGCAATGGACCATAAACAACACACCCCTAACACACACACTCACCCAAAATCTTAGGAGTACGGTAACATATGATACTCTAATGACATTCAAACAGCACACCACAAACATGAACAAAAACTGACACCCAGACTTAACGCCCTCAGGTCACTTGCCCACACAAAATTTGGACACAACAAAGAAACCACCACCCCAGTTTACAAACAATACATAAGATCAGTGATGGAATACGCAAGCCCAGCCTGGGCTTCTAACCTATCTGAAACACATCATCAAAATAAAGCCCTAAAAATCATCACAGGCTGCACAGCTACTACACCTACAGATCACCTACATCAAGAAACCAAAGTCCTCAAAGTCAAAGACCATCTGGACATGAGAAGCACTCAATTCCTGGCAGCAGCCTCCACGAACCAACACTACCCACTACACTACATGGTAACACACCCACATACACCAAGAAATATCAAAACAACACCCAGCACACGGTATCACACACAAATACTGTCTTCTCTCCCTCCCTGCCCACCCCAAACCAGCTTCCAGAAGCACATCCATACTCATATCTCTCGCCGTTCAATCCAATCACTAATAGACAACACGCAGCTGCAGGCACGACCTCCAGAAATTCATTCTTCTGAATCCTCCCTTCCCCGCGAGGACAGAGTCCACCTGGCCAGGCTGAGATGCGGACACCATCCAGCTCTTCTGAGTTATCAGAAGAGAGTGGATGACTCCGTCGTCGACACCTGCCCGGGTTGTAACACAGCACTCCATACCATTAAACACATCATAGAACATTGCATTTCACACAACCACTTATGCCAACTTCACAATCTACACTCCTTGAGAGCTCTGTGGGAAAGACCGACCGTGGCCATGGCCTTCCTTAGTGACTCGGGGCTGTTCAGCCAGGCAGCTTAGGGAACAACAACTGTACTCCTGCAGCTGTAGCCAATTTGAGCCTGCTAAATGCTTCCTTTAACGAGATAGATTCCATTGACTTCGCATACTGAGTCAAATCTTGGTATGAAGTGTATTGGTGAGATGCTGTTTAATGGCAGACTGTTTTTTTTTTTTTTTTACCTTGCGGAAAGATTGGATGAGAAGGAATGTGATAACCCACGGACCCCGGCGTGGTTGTGTTTTTGCGCCACCTCTCTCCATGGTGTTTTCGGCAATTTGATGTATGTTTTGTTCTTCAACTCTTAATATCTTGGCAATGGTATGACCAAACCTGCATAAATTATATGTATACATGTAGCACAAACCTTTGTCTTGAGAATGTCGATGACTAGAATCCTCTACAAGTAGTTCTTCTTTGCCTCCAGAACAAGGCCTGAGCCACGTCCGAATGTTTGCTCACAATGCGACTTTGGCTTGTTGTTGTTTTCTCGAAGCTCGCATTGCTTCGGGTAGGCGAAGTTAGTTACTAATCACAGTTTTTATTTATTTCGCCATAGTAACCATTCTTATGCTACTGTACACTGCTTGCGGCTGCATGGGTTCGGGCATGACTGATCTTGTAGACTGCTGTGCTTGCATCACGGTGACAGAACAAAGACTGAACGCACACGGTTTAAAGTATGAATAAGAGATCCGTACTTCCAAGAGGACACCCGGGCTCCATGGGTTAAGCTTGTTAAAAATATATAGAAGTGGAGAAAAAGTTATAATCTGTAGACCAAGGAAGACCTGGAATGAGGACCTGAGTAAGAGGTAGGGGAATGTGCAGAATGGATTGTGGCCATCAGGTGACCAAGTATAACACAGAATTATCTTTTAAACCGATACCAGACTTTTGTTTATCCCTATATGAAAGAGGGAGAAAATAGGCAAGACTGATTCCTTCAGTTTTAAAGAGCAATAAAATACATAGATACATGCATACCGTAATTCATATGTGTTGCTGTTTCAGTCTCGCGTCCTAATGGAAGCCTCGGTAAACTAATTTGACATTGTTCGCATTCCTTTGTATTATTTAAATTGTATGGTAACAAATCCCTGCTTTCTCTACCACTCTCCATCCCCTTAGTTGATATAGGCCTACTTGCTCCCACCCCATTTCTTACTGCTAAACAACAAAAATGCTCTCTCCATGTATATATCACCCCCTCATCATTCACCACTTTCTCATTCATTATTCTATATGGATCCAATCTTAATATATAGCCTACCGGTAACTGTTATAAGATTCTCCAGCCAATGAGAGAAGATGAGTGTGCTTTACATTATATACGTCACAGTGTCGGGGCAGCGAAGTATGAACGAATCATATATTTGTTCATTACACTTTGGCTAGTTTCCCCACAGAAGTTGCTGTACAATAAGTGAATCAAACCGCATAATACATACATAAATTTGAAGACAAGCTGTTCCAGATACAGTGCGGTTCCAGTCTCACGTCCTAGTGGCGGCGTTTTAGGCAACCTAGTTCAGAATAGCCTCACTTTGCACATAACATTTTGATCTCTTCCAATCCAATTCCATCAGTGTAGGCAATTTTCTATATATTTACAGGTATAATCATTATCATCATTGATGGATATATGTTAGGATAGGACATGTTAAACTAGGTCAGGATAAGGTTGGTAGGTTAGGTTGCGTTGTATATTGAGGGTTTGGTACATTAATATAGGTAGCGCCAACGAGCTTGACAACAATCTTGATCCCTGACCTCTTTCTAACTCAAAAGGGCCTAGAGCAAACTGGCTGTAAATATCCACACCTATTTCCTGGTGGACTCTTCCGAAATGATAGAAGCGTCAACCTAATTGCTTGCATTCATTTTGAGTTATAAGAAGTTAAGGGGTCAAGATTATTGTCAAGTTCACTGGCGCTACCTACAGTATCGTAATGTGAAAATTAAGTGAGTTCTGTGGTTCGTTGTGCAGGTTATACATACCATGGGAACTGCGTAGCATAGGGTGAAGAAATGTTGACATTAGAGATAGTATTTTCTGGATTGTGTCGATGAATTTTGCTAGGTGGTTGACATGATCAGCGCTGGGGTTGGTGTACAGGTTGTAAAGTCAGTGAAAATAGGTTAGCCTAAACTGAACAAGATGCGGAAATACACTTAGACTACCAGGCTAAGTGGGATATCCTTATTTGTCTCGTGGTAACGTGTCTACCTCGTAACCCAAGGGTCCCGGGTTCGATTCCCGCCCTGGGAGGCTATTTCAGCATCAAACGAAGTTTAGATGTGTTGGTAAAATTATCAAGATGGTTGAAAGTAAGATCGGAGCTCCATACCCCTCCTTTCGGGCATGGTGTAAAAAACAAAATCCTACAAAGTTAGCTCTGTTTGCAAGAGTTAAAAGTGGGTAGAAGTTCAGAGAATAATTATTACCACTATTAACAATGAGGGGTCTCTATCTCCGCGCTATGGTTAAGCTGTATGCTGCATAGGCTATGCTGCTTTTGGGTAATGAAATGTGGAGTAGTGAAGAGGATCTCAAAAATGACGAGGGGAGAGGTTTTGTTTTTTAAGATTTGTACACTAGAGCTCCATCAAGCTTTAAAAAAAAAAAAAAAAAAAAAAACACCCTTCGAGATAAATCTGTAAATTTTTTGGTAGAAAAATATCCCAACCGAAGACCAGTTCCTCCTGAATTACAGCGTGAATATCGCTCGCCAAGAAAAAAACCGATACCCAAATGGCAGTAATGGTCTGAAAATTGACAAAGAAATGGGGCAAAAGGTCTCAAGATGGCCATGCTATTAGGGCGAATGTAATAACATGTGAGAGTTAGTTGATATGACTGACTGCTGGGGACTGTGAAGCATGGAGAGCCACAGTCAGGTCACCAAGGCACAGGTCGGAAAAAGTTTCAACTTAATTTTAACTGTACTGTTGTTGTTGTTGTTGTTTTTCCTCAGGCTGCTTGGCCGAACAGCCCCAAGGCCCCGAGCAAGGCCAAGTCCATAACCGAGCGCCCCAGCAGAACCCCCCCCTGCCTACCACAATAAAGCCTGGGTGACCGAAGCCACTCCACGGCGGGGAGCTGAGGAGGGTGCAGAAACACGTACCCGGGAAACCAAAGCCCCACCCAGGGCCCTGTGCCCCTCAGCAATTATGAAGAGAAAGTTGAGGGGCAAAGGGAAAATGTGACGCTTTGGCTTCCAATCTTGGTAGATTGGGAGGTCAATCCACGGAAGAGACGCCGTCACGTGAGATTTAGAAAATATATAAGTAAAAGGAACAGTCAGAGTAAGCTATGGGTATGGCAGAGATCGCTCAGTTCTCACTCTGATAGACCAGCCCATCACCACATGACTAGAACCCAATCCTCTCAGCATCAGCTAGGAAAGGCCCGAGAAAGCCGCCTTTGGCGGGGGGATAGCTCCCCTATTTCAACCCCTTTCGGGGTTGGGCACCCGCCCACTGTACTGTACTGTACCATGGCATAGCGTCGTCGTCGTCCCCCCCCCCCCCCCCCCTCCCCCCCCCCCCCCCCCCCTGAAGGAATAGGTTTTTTATACCATACCCGAAAGAGGATTTATGGAGCTCCGATCTTATTCTCAACCATCTTAACAATTTTACCAACACACCTGAACTTCATTAGATGCTGAAATAGCCTCACGAAAATATGCCAGGGCCTGGGATTGAACCCGGGACCCTTGGGCTATGAGGCGAACACTCTACCAGTGACACGAAGAAAGATATCTCACTTGGCATGGTCGGCTCAAGTTATTTCCGCATCTGGGTCTGTTTAGGATAACCTGTCTTCGTGGTGCAATGCATAAGTGTGTTGATTTTCGATGTGAGCATCCTAGGTTCGAATCCCCGGACTGCCACATGTGTTTGTTAATTTCATTAATCGAGTTTAGGAGTAAAGTTGGTTGGTGGAGAGAACATAATAATTCATTCAGGTTCAGTAGTAGTTTATCGAGAGGCCTTCCCTAGGGTTAAGTGCCCCATTAATTACTATTTCCTTTCACCTATGCATAGCCTATGATAGCGCAGTTGGAAAGTGTGTACATGCTTAGATTGATATGCAGGATTCGAAACTGCATAATAAATCGTAGGCTTGTCCACCTTTCTTTAACTGTCTTCGTGGTGCAATGCATAAGTGTGTTGATTTTCGATGTGAGCATCCTAGGTTCGAATCCCCGGACTGCCACATGTGTTTGTTAATTTCATTAATCGAGTTTAGGAGTAAAGTTGGTTGGTGGAGAGAACATAATAATTCATTCAGGTTCAGTAGTAGTTTATCGAGAGGCCTTCCCTAGGGTTAAGTGCCCCATTAATTACTATTTCCTTTCACCTATGCATAGCCTATGATAGCGCAGTTGGAAAGTGTGTACATGCTTAGATTGATATGCAGGATTCGAAACTGCATAATAAATCGTAGGCTTGTCCACCTTTCTTTAACTGTCTTCGTGGTGCAATGCATAAGTGTGTTGATTTTCGATGTGAGCATCCTAGGTTCGAATCCCCGGACTGCCACATGTGTTTGTTAATTTCATTAATCGAGTTTAGGAGTAAAGTTGGTTGGTGGAGAGAACATAATAATTCACTGACTTTACACTACTTCACCGTCCGGGAAGCGAAGGCTCCAAACAGAGAGGAACAAGCCTGAGCCGAAACGACCGTGAGTCCGTCAGAGAGACGAACGGGAATGGTGAGTCAACTTCACTGAGCGGCACACACTCAAGGCACCTTTGTACTGCACAGGCACACTAACAGCCCAGTTGGGAACTCGCTGGAGCGGCTGGTAACTCCACAACCAAAGCCTAATTTGCGAGTCTCACTACACTCCCTGTTCTCTCCTATCCCCTTTCTTGCCCTGGAGGAATAGGTTTGTTATACCATACCCGAAAGAGGATTTATGGAGCTCCGATCTTACTCTCAACCATCTTAACAATTTTACCAACACACCTTAGCTTCGTTAGATGCTGAAATAGCCTCACGAAAATATGCCAGGGCCTGGCATTGAACCCGGGACCCTAATTGGGCTATGAGGCGAACACTCTACCAGTGACACTAAAAAAGATATCTCACTTCGCATGGTCGGCTCAAGTTATTTCCGCATCTGGGTCTGTTTAGGATGATCTATTTTCACTGACTTTACACCCCCCTCTGATAGGACAGGCAATGCAGACACATTTGCCTTCCTTTCCTGTCTTTCATGTAGAAGAGGCTTAAGTTTCAAGTTTTAAAGGTTTAATTTGAAATATATACATGTGATAGGAAATGGTTTCTGTAAACACCGGAATTATCAAAGGAAAAGATCCTTTATTCTTTTGTAATTCTTTAGTACGGTACAAGCCTCAAAACTATGAACAAAACCCAAAAACTATGAACTAAAAGTATTTGTTATTCTTTGTTCATCTGCCAGTGCAAGCCCCAAAACATTGACAACCGTTGTTGCTGAAAAGTGTATGTTTTTGTGCGTGTATGCTATGTGAGTGTTGTTCTTGTGCCAGTGTGCGAGTGCTGCAAATGATGTCAAGTAAGTTTTAGTTACCCTTAGAAAATGGAGCATGTTTATGAATCAAAGAAAATGTTGTTTTAAGGCTAACTTATGTAATTTATTGAAAATTCCCTGAATGTTGGGACTAGTACTCGTAACTGTCAAGGTAAATATAGAATAAATACAAATATAAAAAAATAAAAATAAACACGCATACATATACAGATACACACGACATAATCCAGAGTGTTGGAGCTTGTAGCGAAGGATAATAATCTTTCAGTCATGTAAATAAACACAGCTGGGAGTTATTATCAGCTTATTATAATATCGGCTTGCATTGAGTTACTTGAGCACTTATAATATGGTGTCAGCGTGAAAATGAGCTTGATTTCAATAACACAATTTTAACAAGAAATACTGTTCATGTTTGTAGTTTCTTCAGTAAATCATTCGACTGTTTTAGGTAATAAGGTTAGCAATGAGAGAAAGAGAGAGACTGAAATTGATTGATTGATTGATTAATTTATTTATTTTTATTATTAATTGATTGCTTGATGATTGCTTCTGGATTTTATTGTAGATTATGATGAGAGGTGGTTGTTTTCCTGACCACTACCGAGGTTTGGGGTGTTAGGAAGTTGGAGTCTATAATATCGATATTTGACAAACATTTATTTTATGTATTTTAATTTATGTATTGCAACTGTATTTTAGCTGTCTTGATAGTGTACTGGTTAGTTCGCTTAATTTCGGTGTGAGTATCCTAGGTTCGAATCCTTGGAGTACCACATGTAGCCTATTCACTAATTTCATTTATTTAATTAATTACGTTTATTTGTAAGTTAATTGGTGGGTTGGTGTATATGAAATAATGATGTATACATGATGGATCCCGGACATCTCAACCAGTAGACCATTTCAACCAGTAGCTCTCAACCAGTGCCAAATCAACAAAGACCAACCAAACCAGTACCAAAATATAGTACGGTACTAACCTTACCTAACCTAACCTAATCTAACCTAATCGTATTGGTTGATTTGGTACTGGTTGAGAGCTACTGGTTGAAATGGTCTACCGGTCGAGTTGTCCGGTCACCATATAGGTCCAACTTCCTCATAACCTGAAGCTAGCAAGTGGTCAAATTTACCTATCATTGTTGATAATATTGTGCACACTCTGCACTGAGTGTCATGCACTACACGGTCTCTCTCTCTCTCTCTCTCCACTTTGAGTATCTCCCCGGAATGGACTCGCAAGGTCTTTGAGATACAAACTATTCCTTGTATCTCACTCTCACTCACTCTCTCTGTCTCTCTCTCTCACACACACACACACACACACACACACACACACACACACACACACACACACACACACACCGTATATGGGCTCTAGTTTAATGTGTCTCATTTACCACAGTAGCGGCACACCATATAAAAGTTTACACGCGCACATGAAAAACACACACACACACACACACACACACACACACACACACACACACACACACACACACACACACACACACCCCTTATATGGGCTCTAGTTTAATGTGTCTCATTTACCACAGTAGCGGCACACCATTTAAAAGTTTACACGCGCACATGAAACTTACGCGCGCACACACACACACACACACACACACACACACACACACACACACACACACACACAGGTTTCTGCGTACGTGAGTACTTAGGCATACATAAACAGGTTAATGTGTGACCAGTACTGTTCGTGGGTATATTTGTGTATTCGTGGTTTATATATTTAACATAGGGATCAAATTCGTGCATTTATTACGTACATTTGATCAATATTCGTACATTTGATCATTATTCCTACATTTGTTACATACATTTCCGGTCATTAATTCTGATAGGCCTGCATTTGGAAGTTTTGCAGTGATTAAATGGTCCTCTGGTAATGGTTTAATATAGAGATTCAGTTCAGCCCGAGATAGCTTGGAAAATATATATACAGTGTTAATGATCGTGAAGGAACATATATTTAAGCATAGTTACGCACATACATATATACAGGTCTGTGCCGTCTCTGTGCCTCTCTATAACCCTTTGTAACTCTAGTGTGGCTCATAGGCTGATCCAAAGTGCAGCAGCTGTGATAGTACCTTGATCCGTGCTGATCCAACCAATCTTTATGGCTACTGAGTGGATGTAGGTATATAGGGATGGACTGATAGATAGGTTGGTTGGTTGGTTTGCTGGTTATGGTTGGTTGATTGGTAGGTAGGTTGGTTGGTTGGGTTGGTAGATTAGTTGGTAGGTAAGTAGATAGATAGATAGAAAGAGAGATAGTGAGAGTAAGATATAGAGATAGATAGATAGGTAGGTATTGGTATTGGTTGGTAAGTAAGTAAGTAGGTAGGTAGGTAAGTAGGTAGATAGATAGATAGATGGATGGATATATACTGTAGATTGGTGGATAGATAGATGAGTGGTGGATGCATATATATAGAAGTGGACTGATAGGCTGCTGGATCAGTCTTGTATACAATATTATATACCTTATACAGAGAGTGAGTGAGTGAGTGAGAGAGAGAGTGAGACTAGTAATCTATATAATATTTTCGATTGTCTGTCTGTCTGGCTGTTCTTTATAGGCGGCCGCAGTTTTTAACCCTTTCGCTGCGGGTGACGTTCTGGAATGTTTTGGCAAGTTACAGCAATTTCCAGGCTTTAAAAGCCTGTAAAAAACGTAAAAATCGAGTGACAGTGGGCGGGAGCGTGAGGGGCCCACCTCCGACCCTCAGAGCACCCAGCAGCTCACTGAGCTAGGCTGTGTCTCGCGCGTGTCTCTCTCTCTCTCTCTCTCTCATAAGTGCAGCCAAGCGAGCGAGTGTTACATAATAGCGGGGTTCCCGCATTTCACTGGGATCACTGCGGGTGAACCAGACCACGTATACGGTCCGTTCTGGTGTCATTTTGAAGCTATTTTCGCCTAGTTTTCGGCAGAATACACTCCATTTAATGCAGATGCTTGATTTAGCATTCAGGAGTGCCTGAATATGCCCTAAATAGCCCAAACAAGGCCGCAGCCAAAGGGTTAAGCTAGAGCGTTCATACTTGGTATGCATAGTAAGGGGGTCCCTAGGCAGGTTTTAGTGAAAAACTAGAATTCCCCAGGGTGAAAGGGACGGAGAAAATGGGCGCGAAATCGGAAAAATTGCCGTTTGGGGCAGAAGGAGGCCTCCGATCGAAAAGGTGTATGGAACGAAAGTTGTTCGCAGCCCCCCAAAATGGGGGTACGGATGAGGTCAGATCCAAAATCGGAGGTCATTTAGTGGCCGAAATCGAGGTCGCCGTTTAATGAGGCACAGGGAGGCCGAGGCCGGTGATTATGGTGATGATTGTGGTAGTAGTGATTGATGATGGTGAATATGGTAGTAGTAGTGGTGGTAGTAGTGATGGTGATTATGGTGATTACCCGGGCAACGCCGGGTACCCCTGCTAGTCTTAATATATATTATATTAGTACCGTATGCAATATTTAAATAAAGCCATATATAGAGAGAAAGAGATAGGTACGTCAATCGATACATTCACAGTGACAAATGGTGAAGCTTAGTTGCTCTTTTAATTTCTTCTAAGCCAGATCATCAGAATAACCTTTATTGATCGGCCATAACTTTACCCCCTATCGTTACAAGGGGTTACAGGGAATAGTTACTATTTCGAAGTCCTTGCAGTCCATTCCGGGGAGGTACTCAATGTGGAAAGAACTGCACTACATCCATTGCAGAGTGTGCCAAGCACTACCTATCTACTCTCTTTTTTAATTGCTCTACATATGAGTTATTTACAACTTCTGTGGGAAGCTTGTTCCAGATGTCCATATTGTATGTGTGGAAGAACGAAAAAATCCACATTTATCGGTACTGGTGTTGAACCTCTTCAACTCTAATTATCAACCATGTTTGTGTGTTGTATTATTATTTAGGCTAAACATTTGGCTATATTTCACGTTGTCACACCCATTAAATATTTTAAAGACCTCAATGAGTGGACATCGTACTCTGCATTTCCAGTGAACATAGACCTAAACTCTCAACGGATTTTCATCTATCTATCTATCTATCTATATGCTCAGGCCCAATCCCCATAATTTTTGGGGGTAGCCGACTCAAGACAGAGCAAGAACAGGGAAAACACAAAAACAACATAAAACTAAAAATAAACACAGATAAAAAACACAAACTCACACACATCCAGGTCACCCAGGAGAAGACCCAGAGACCAGGGTTACCAAGGTCGCTCCAGCACTCCCCCGGCCCCTGACCACCCGGAGAGGTTCCGATCTCGGCAGGCAGACATGCAGCGGAGCCAAAGCCACAAGCCCTCCCACCACACTTCCAGGCACACCCTTCATATTAATCGTCCCCCCGGGCCAGGCGCCTGATGGACTATTATCTAGTCGAACTTGCGCCCGACCCCTTACTCCAAATGACCACGTATTCACTCAACTATTCACAAGCATTCTCCATTCACTCCTGTCCACCACCACTTCCCCTGCCTGATCTATAGTCATTCCTCTATCATCCAAAGCCTTTCTTACACAGTCTCTCCATCTCAATGGGGGTCTTCCTGCCCTTCTATCTCCCCTTGTACCTGACTCACATATTCTCTTTGTAAGCCTTTCATCTCCCATTCGTTCAACATGACCATACACCTTTCACCCTTAAACCGCATTCTCACCCACATTAGCCTTGATGACACCTCTTTCCACTCTTTTATAAACTCTCTCAATTCCTCCTTCACAATAATAGCCACTCCTTCTTTCCCCCTGACTCCCTCGTCTACTCCAGACTTTCTACCTATCACGTTTCCAAAATCCACTTCTCCCTCTCCTTTCATCTTTGTTTCATTCAGTGCAAGGACATCATACATCCTTCTTTCAAATAACCTTCCAATATCCTCTCGCTTCTCATTCGTACTACATCCACGCACATTCAAAGCTCCTATTCTTAGGGTCCGGGACCACGAACGCGTTCCCTCGCCCCTATCTCTGTCTCGTTTTTTTGGTAGATTTATTTAAGGGGAGAAGGATACCAGGCCCCCCGCCCCCGATCCCCTTTAGCCGACTTCTACGTCTCGCCGGAGAAAAGCGGTGGTGGAAATTTCTCACCCCTCCACCACAGAGGAGGCTACCTGCACCAGAAAGTGGCGGGCGTTGGGGTCGCCGCATCCCTACGCCATTTGAAAAAATTAGAGATGCAGAAGGAGAAAAAGATAGAAGGGGCTATGGGAAGTAGAGGACACCAACCCTCACTCTGACAAAGGGTCAGCCCACCACCATATGAGGATTTTCATAGCTCACTCTTTTAATTGATGGAAAAAGCTTCGTCACCCTAGCTTTGACTCTTTCTAATTGCACTATATCTTTTCTGAGTGGTTGAGACCTGAGTGTGAGGACTATATTCTTATTACCTCCGCCATCAAAGTTGAACAGAGGTTATTTATTCGTTTCTGTCTGTTTGTCTGTAAACAAGATATCTCACAAAGTTATAAACCGATTTTCTTGAGATTTGATGGGCAGAAAGGATATGCGCCAAGGAAGAAGTGATTCAATTTAGAAGGCGTTCTGGATCACAGTAATTCAGCCAGTCAGTCAGTTACAGTAATGCAATCAGTCAGTCACAGTATTCACAGTCAGTCAGTCACAGTAATTCAGTTATTAGTCACAGTAATTAATTAATTCAGTCAGTCAGTAATTCAGTCAGTCAGTCACAGTAATTCAGCCAGTCAGTCAGTCACAGTAATTCAGCCAGTCAGTCAGTCACAGTAATTCAGTCAGTCAGTCACAGTAATTCAGCCAGTCAGTCAGTCACAGTAATTCAGTTAGTCAGTCACAGTAATTCAGTCAGTCAGTCACAGTAATTCAGCCAGTCAGTCAGTCACAGTAATTCAGTCAGTCAGTCACAGTAATTCAGCCAGTCAGTCAGTCACAGTAATTCAGTCAGTCAGTCACAGTAATTCAGCCAGTCAGTCAGTCACAGTAATTCAGCCAGTCAGTCAGTCACAGTAATTCAGTTAGTCAGTCACAGTAATTCAGCCAGTCAGTCAGTCACAGTAATTCAGCCAGTCAGTCAGTCACAGTAATTCAGTTAGTCAGTCACAGTAATTCAGCCAGTCAGTCAGTCACAGTAATTCAGCCAGTCAGTCAGTCACAGTAATTAACAGTCAGTCAATCACTAATTAACAGTCAGTCAGTCACAGTAATTAACAGTCAGTCACAGTAATTAACAGTCAGTCAGTCACAGTAATTCATAGTCAGTCATTCACAGGAATTCAGAGTCAGTCATAGAAAATCACAGTCAGTCAGTCAGTCACAGGAGTTTAGTCAGTCAGCCAGTCACACAATTATTATATTTAACATAAAAAATATTGCTTGATAACAAACAAATAATATATACGGAATCTGTCGATCTACAAGTAATTAATTAAAGAAAGAGTGCTTAATGTCCAATAACTTTATTAAAAATCAAAATTTCGAAAAGTGAAAACCCCATTTTCTCATAATTAGGTTATGCATCTTGTGTCCAAATTTCATCCCCCTAGCTCAAAAAATGCAAAGGTTACGGACATGTCAAATTTTGCATGGAAAAATTCGATTTGCGGCTAAACCAAACGGAATTCGAGGCTGATATTAAAATTGCTACAAAAAATCTTTACAGAAAGAAGGGTAAAATGTCGCGGTAAATCGTTTGCGACAGGTTAGAATGTCGTAGCGGCAATATTTGAGGGCATGATTTTGGGCGGACTAGCCTGGGACACACGGCCCAGAGCTGAGTTCTCTCTCAACCCTCCCCCTCCCCCAACCTACCCTACCACCACCACTCGCCCAAGGTCTGGATTTATCTTTGGACTATATATTTGTTATTATATATTATTTATATATCTTTTATTTATGTTTATCAGCTGTATTATTTATTTGTTTATATATTTATGGATTTATCTTAATATATATATATATATATATATATATATATATATATACCGGTATATACATATATATAAAACCTTGATCCGTGCTGATCCAACCAATCTGTATGGGTACTGAGTGGATGTAGGTATATAGGGATGGACTGCTCGATAGATAGATAGGTAGGTAGATTGATAGGTAGGTAGGTAGGTGGATAGATAAATAAATAGATAGATAGATAGATAGAGAGAGAGCGAGAGATCCAAACTGCAGCAGTTGTGGCAGTACCTTGATCCGTGCTGATCCAACCAATCTTTATGGCTACTGAGTGGATGCAGGTATAGGCTATAGGGATGGACTGATACATGCTGGGTAGATAGATACATATAGATAGACAGATATGTAGATAGATATATATGGTAGATTGGTGGATAGATAGATGAGTGGACTGATAGGCTGCTGGATCAGTCTTATATACAATTGTATATACCCTATACAGAGATAGATAGATTGAGTCTAGTAAACTTAATATACATTTCCGTATATATTAAAATAAAGCTATATAGCCTATGTATAAAGTATATATATAGAGAGAGAGAGAGAGAGAGAGAGAGAGACAGACATAGGTACGGCAATCAATATATTCACAGTGACAAATGGTGAAGCTTAGTTGCTCTTCTTTTAATTTCTTCTAAGCCAGATCATCAGAATAGCCTTTATTGATCGGCCAAACTTTACCCCCTATCGTTACAAGGGGTTACAGGGAATAGTTACTATTTAGAAGTCCTTGCAGTCTATTCCGGGGAGGCACTCATGATGAAAGAGAGAACTGCAGTACATCCATTGTAGAGTGTGCAAAATACTATCTACTCTTTTCTTGAATTGCTCTACTGATGAGCTATTTACAACTTCTGTGGGAAGCTTGTTCCAGATGTCCATATCTTATGTCTGAGCAAAAATCCACGTACTGTATTCCGGTGCTGGTGTTGAACCTCTTCAACTCTAATTATCAACCATGTTTGTGTGTTTCATTATTATTTAGGCTAAACATTTTGGCTATATTTCACGTTGTCACACCCATTAAATATTTAATGACCTCAATGAGTGGACCTCGTACTCTGCATTTCCAGTGAACATAGACCTAAGCTCTCAACATATTTTCATAGCTCACTCTTTTAATTGATGGAAAAAGCTTCGTCACTCTACTGTAGCTTGGACTATTTCTAATGCACTATATCTTTTCTGAGTGGTTGAGACCAGAATTGAACATAATTTTAGAAGAGGCCATACCATGGTGTTGAGTGTGAGGACTATATTCTTATTACTTCCGCCAACAAAGTTGAACGAAGGTTATGTATTCTCTTCTGTCTGTTTGTAAACAAGATATCTCACAAAGTTATAAACCGATTTTCTTGAAATTTTGGTGGACAGAAAGGATATGCGCCAAGGAAGAAGTTATTCAATTTAGAAGGCGATCCGGATCATATATCACACTGGTGTCATTGTTATGTATCTAAACTGTATTTTGTAGGCAGAGGTATGCGCTCTACCGAGTGCCCTTCTTTAATTAATTAATTGAGTTTAGGAGACTTACGGAAGCGAAGCATGGACGTTGGTTGAGAGACTCAGACCAAGAGTGAGAGCAGTGGAAATTAATTACTTAAGGAGTGCGTGCGGAGTTACATGAAGGGATAGACAGACTAATGAGGAAGTAAGAAGGAGGTGTGGTGTGGAGGTAGATGTGCTGGAAAGTGTGAAAAGGAACAACTTAAGATGGTTCGGCCATATTTTTTTATTTTGTATTTATTTTATTTTTTCTATATTCCAACTTACTTCCTCTCGGGCATAGGCTGAGAGCCTTAACATTCACCGTTTTACAATGAACAGTGAAGCCCGTGAGGTCTTGTTCCAGTCTAGGGAGTGAGAAATGTGAAGCACGTAGAGTACAACGAGCACCTGCCATCTTGCCTTCACATGAGGCACGGTGCTCACTCATGGCCCGAAACGACCCCATCTCTGAAGCCATCTCGTTCCCATGCTTCACTGTCTCACCCCCTACACTCGGACTCCCACACTTACACACACACAACGCCACCTGTTGAACGTACAAGCGTTGAACGTATGGAAAGCGAGAGAATGACTAAGAGGGTGTACGAGAGCGAGGTGGAGGGACAGAGAGGGAGAGGTAGACCGAATGAGAGGTGGAAGGATGGAGTGAGGAAGTACATGAACGAAGACGGTGCTGGTTGGGGGGAGGGGCATAGACTGACTGGGGACAGAGGTGCGTGGGGGCGGTTCGTTCGTGGCCACCCCTTCGGGGATCACGGCATCAGGCAATAGATAGATAGATAGATAGTTTATGAGTAAAGTCGATTGGTGGAGGTAACATAATTATATTATACCCCAATAATATATAAGCTTCCTTCTCTATGCCAATGCACTGCTTGAATAACTTGTCACTGCTACCCAGAACACTCAAAACCTTTTTTATGTCAATCACTTCCAAAATATCTTTTAGGTAACAGTCTGAATTGGGATTTGCTTGACTGATATACATTAGCTCGTACTTTTCTATGTTTAGTGGCAGCATTTAAAGTTCAGTTTCATTTGCAAGTTGTGTAGGCCTACCAGTGAGAGACAGAGAGAGTGTCTGACGGAGAATGAGATGATGCTGATGAGAGAGAGAGAGAGAGATAGAAAGAGTGTGTGAGTGAGTGAGACAGACAGACAGACAAACAGAGAGAAATAGATAGAGATAGGTAGACAGACAGAGGTGGCCAGTGAATGACAGCAACCCACAAGTCAGCCCAACAACAACCAATTATTCAGCCTACACAGCACCGACACACCTTGCCACCACCAACAGGGGTTCTAGGTTACCTATAACACCAGGAAGTGTAGTCAATAACTTAAGATAGGCAATATAAGATCAGGAAGTGTATACAATAAATTAAGATAGACAATATAAGTATATCTGCGAAACGTCAATAAAGTGGTCCTCCTCATTTGGTTATTATATTCGTTCTGTCAACTTTTCTAAGTTATTTCAACACAATATGAGTTATTTCTTAGGCAATGTAAGACCAGGAAGGGTATACGGTACAACGAATTAAAATATGTAATATTAATGCTCGTACTACTTATTACACTTTCGTTGAGGCTGTTCCATTTATTTATAATCCTTGAGTTGAAGAAGTTGTTCTGCTTGGAGGTCCTGTGACATGGCTTCATCAGCTTCAAACTGTGTCCTCTGGTCTCCATGTGTCGTCCAATGGGGGCTAACTGCAGGAAATCTTCACTAACCTTGTCAAAGCCCCTCAGGATTTTAAAGGTCTCGATCATATCACCCCTGACCCTGCGTTCTTCAAGTGTGGTGAGACCCAGCCTGGCTAGCCTCTGTTCATATGGAAGCCCTGCCAAATCCGGGATTAGTCTTGTGGCTCTCCGCTGAACTTGTTCCAGTCTTTTTATGTCACCTCTGGTATATGGAGACCATGCCTGGATACAGTCCTCCAGACGTGGCCTAACTAGGAATTTGTACAAAGTAAGCACCATTTCTGGATCTAAGCAGGTCATGGTTTTCTTGACGAGTCCCAGCATTGAGTTGGCATTTGCTGCTGCTTTGGTGACCTGTCTCGAAGGCTTTAAGTCGTTAGTGATGAAAACTCCAAGATCCTTTTCCTCTACCGATTCCTGAAGTGCAGTTGGTCCTAAATAGTACTCGTAACCTGGGTTGTTCCTGCCGATATGCATGATCTTGCATTTTTCTTCGTTGAATTGGAGTAGTCATTTCTGGCTCCATTCTTCCAGCTTGTTCAGATCCAGTTGCAGGGTCATGCCGTCGTCTGCACTCCTAATTCTTCGGTAGACTTTGGCATCGTCGGCAAAGAGTTTCCCACTTGACACTGTGTTTTCAAGCAAATCATTGACATAGATGAGGAAAAGAACTGGACCCAGTACGCTTCCTTGCGGGACACCACTCCACACCTCCAGCCACTCAGAAAAAATACCTCTGATGCTGACCCTTTGTTTCCTGTTTGACAAGAAACTTAGTACCCACCTGGGGATTTCTCCCACAATGCCAAGAGCTTCCAATTTTGCTATCAGACGACGGTGGGGAACAGTGTTCTCTTTCATTATATTCTCATGTTTCCTCCCCTCTCTCTTCCCCTTCCTTGCTTCTCCTTTATTATCTCTTTTATTATATTCTCCTGTTTCCTCCCCTCTCTTCTCCCCTTTCATCCTTCTCCTTTATTTGTCTCTTGTTTATCGTCTCTTCTCTTGTATTATATTCTCCGGTTTCCTCCTCTTTCTCTTCCCCTTCCTTGCTTCTCCTTTATTTGTCTCTGGTTTCTCGTCTCTTTTATTATTTTTTATCTCTCGTGTTTCCTCCTCTCTCTCTTTCGCTTCCCTCCTTTCCTTTTACTTATCTCTTGTTTTTCTTCTCTTCTCTCATCTCCATTCCCTTCTCTTCTAATATATTTTCGTGTTTTTTCTTCTCCCCTCTCTCCTCCCCTTTAACTTGGCTATTGCTTTTCGTCTCTTCTCATATTATATGTTCATGTTTCCTCCTCTCTCTCTCTCCCCCTTCCCCTTCCCTCCTTCCCTCCTTCCCTATATCTTGTCACTTGCTTATCTTCTCTTATTTCCCTTCTTTTATATTATCTTCTCGTCTTTCCTCCCCTCTCTCCTTCCATTTTACATGTTTCTTTTGCATTTCTTCTCTTCTCTCATCTCCATTCCCTTTTCTTCTATTATCTTATCATGTTTCCTCTCCCCCCCCCTCTCCCCTTCCCTTCCCTCCCCTCCCATTACCTTCCCCCCCCTCCCTACCCCCTCCTCTCTCTCCCCTTCCCTTCCCCCTCATTTCCCTCCCCTCCACTTCGCCCCCCCCCCCCCCCCCCGCCCTCCTTCTTCTTCTTCTCACCCTAGCCATCAAGGTGAGTCATCAATCACTTAGCATCCGTCAGTCTATCCATCAACAGCTACACCTCCTCTACTTTCCATACTACTACTACTACTACTACTACTACTATTCTTATTATCTATGTATCTATGTATCTACACTATCGTACAGTACATTATAATCATCAATCACTACTACTACTACTATTATTACTATTATACTACTTTCTTATACTACTACTACTACTACTACTACTATTATTACTACTTTCTTATTCTACTACTACTACTACTACTACTACTACTATTATTATTATTATTACTACTTTCTTATTCTACTACTACTACTACTACTACTACTACTACTACCATCAAACCAGGACAGCCGCCCTGTTCACCTTAGTCTCTCCCCCACTCCTCGTGCAAGAAGCCTGCTAGCACGAACAGTACCAACCCCTCGCCCCCGTTCTAACCACTCCTCTCCCCGACCTGTACGTAGAGTCCCGCCACCACAGGTTTCCGGATTTACACCAGTGAGGAACGGTGCACGGCCAACGCAGAAAAGGTCTCATCTACCAGTCACAATGTCAAACAGATTTGAGATATTGGTAGAGATGGAAGACGAACCAGAAGAGACCAGGCTCGTTGGGGATTCCATCCTACGAGGACAGGTCGAAGAGTTCTGCGACAGAGTCCCAATTCAACGAAAAAGATTTTGCATCCCAGGAGCTGGACTGGACGACATTGTGGAAGCCTTCGAAGATACCACAAAGGATGCAAATGAAAATACCCTTTTTGTCATCCATGCTGGTTCAAATGACGTCATGCGCACCAGATCCGAAGAGTTGATGGAGAAATATCGCAAGATGATCCAGCACTACAAAAACAAGTCAAGGAATATCATCATCTCAGGCATTCTCCCCAAGATCGACGCACCTGACAAATTCTACGACAAGGCCTTCAGCACAAATAGCCGACTAAAACATTTGTGTCTGAGGGAAGAAGTTGAATTCATCAACCTCTGGGACAATTTCTACAACCAGCCTACTCTGTTCCGCAAGGATGGCACTCATCTAAACCCTGTGGGTTCAGCACGCATGGGTCGTCTCCTACACGAAGCAGTCCGCAGCCATGGATCAAAAAACGCCATCCGAGAAGAAGCAGCAGTGACATAAATCATCCAACGCCAAGAAAAACACCGAGGCAACCGAGGACCACCAGCGATAAGGACCGGAGACAGCGAGGACCGAGGACAGCCATGAACATAAATGTAGATCCGACAAGAACCAAAAATATTATTAAAGCGCGTTCCGTGAGTTCTAAAATAACAAATTTAAAGGTTTTCTATGCAAACGCTCGTAGCATACGCAATAAATTTTCAGATTTAGAGGAGCTAGTGTTTACAGAAAATTATGATGTGATTGGCATAACAGAATCTTGGCTCAATACAGAAGATAGAGACTTTTTAGCAGAGTATTCACTTCCCGGTTATGTAATGTTTGAGAAAAGCCGAATAAATCGAAATGGAGGTGGCGTTTTACTTTATATCAAAGAAAGTCTTAACCCTACCCTCTTGTCAAAACCTCAAATTGTGAACGTCGACGCATCTTTTGTGCTAATAAAGAATAATAAAGGTACCAAAATAATACTTGCATTAATATACAGACCTCCAGCTCAATCAGTGCAAACTGACCGAGAAATTTACGAACAAATTGCAGATGTAAGTAACTCACAAGATACCGTAATTTTTGGTGACTTTAATTTACCTGTGACCAAGTGGGGCGATACTCTTACTTCACACTCCGGACATGACTTGTATACGAACTTGCAAGAGAGTTCGCTTTATCAATTTGTTGGAACGCCGACCCGTGGTAATAACGTTCTTGACATTGTACTTGCAACAAAAGAAG
>JBAKBP010031660.1:0-24159 GCA_037953745.1 Lithodes maja
GGTGTACTGTTTAGAGTTGTGAAGTGTTGTTCTGTCTCATTTGTGAATGCTTCCCAGTTAGCTCTTTTATAATTGGTGTATGTGTGTTTGTGGCTAGCTGGGGTGAGTCTGGTTTTGGTGGTGATAATGATCGGGAGGTGGTCAGAGCCTAAGGTTCTGACCACCCTCCAGGATGTTGTGGGGGCGAGTTCTGGGGAGCAAAAGGTGATGTCTGGAGATGATGGGTTATAGAGGGCTTGGTGAGGAATATGGGTATGTTGATGGATGTCGTTAAGGATGATGAGGTTATCTGTTTGGTTTTGTAGTACCAGCCCTCTGTCTGTGTCGGGGTTGTCGACAAACCAGGCCGACGTCTTGGCGTTGAAGTCACCACCCAGGATGATGTGTGGGGTGTTTGTGATGTGTTGTAAAGAGGGCTTGGTGAGGAATATGGGTATGTTGATGGATGTCGTTAAGGATGATGAGGTTATCTGTTTGGTTTTGTAGTACCAGCCCTCTGTCTGTGTCGGGGTTGTCGACAAACCAGGCCGACGTCTTGGCGTTGAAGTCACCACCCAGGATGATGTGTGGGGTGTTTGTGATGTGTTGTAAGTGTGGTCTGTATTCATTTCATTTGGTACTGTAGGGGATGTTTGGGGAGGGATGTATGTGTTTATGATGGTTATGTTGGAGTTGTTGCCAGTGCGTATTTTAATTGATTGTATTTCTGTTGTGTTATCATTTGGGGGGAGGAGGGATTTGGTTTGTACTCTGGTTACTATGTATGATATTTCTTTGTGTACCAGGGTGATGAGTCCACCGCCCCCGCCGACAGCCCGGTCTTGTCTGATGGTGGTGAAATTATGAAATGTGGGTGTTTTTTGTGTTGTGCGGAGTTTTGTTTCTTGCCGTATTAAGTAAAATATATTACTGTTCCTCCTTTGCCCCTCAGCTTTCCCTTCATAATTTCTGAGGAGCACAGGGCCTTGGGTGGGGCTTCGGTATCCCGGGTGTTTCCGCGCCCTCCTCGGCTCCTCGCCTGTCAGCGGCTTCAGTCACCCAGGCATTTTTGTGGTAGGCAGGGAGGGTTCTGTGGGGGCACTCGGTTATGGCCTTGGCCTTGCTCGGGGCCTTTGGGCTGTTCGGCCAGGCAGCCTGGGAACAGCAACAACAACAACAACAACTGTTCCCCCTCAGACACTGGACATCACCAAGACAGGACAGATGCCTCCACTAAGACCTGTAGTATAATATATAACTTTTCCTCCTCAGACACTGTACATCACCAAGACAGGACAGATGCCTCCATTAAGACCTGTCAGCCGTCTTGATAATCTCTGCACCACAACAATTGCCAGCCACCTCCTTGATGTCTTTTCATCTTGGTATACCACACAGAAAGTCAGAAGTCCAAGTCAGAGTGAAGAGGAGTACATTAGTAGTTTAGGTCACTGGGATATTTACACATTAAAGGGCGAGTTTGCCCTTGATAACTGTTATAGCTGTGATATCTGTCCTAATGGTCAGGTTTGTGGTCATGACAATGCTAAGAAAAACGAAGTACTGTTGAAAATTTTAACTGAAGGTGTACCCTCATTGCAAAAAGCTGATAAGACTGATAAGAACGATTTAAGAAATAAAACGGGTTTGGTTCCTGTTCCAATTCAGCATGAGACAGAGACTCCCACAACTGTCTGGCTCACAAATGAGATGAAAAATTGTATAAATTGTACCATATTTTGGCCTGTTATTCAAGAAATTTTTTCAACTCTACTGGACCTCATTGCTCAGAGAGTCGAGATCCCGAGGCCAACAGAGAAGACCCGCTGCTATGATGAAGACTTGCACTTTATCAATTATCTGAGTTTTTTGTTGAGAGTTAGTGTCACAAGTTTCTTGTCCCAAACTGTAAACACCTTAGATTTTTCTAGTGTGTCACACTTGGTATATAAGTGGAAAGTGTTGTGCAAGGAAAGTGTGACATTAAAGAATGGCAGAAAAGTTGACAGTCCTTACTTTGACATTTTTGGGTATGCCCTGGACATTAATCTGCCTGAGCTGAGAACACTGAAATATCTCAAAGTTCCTCACTTTGTACATGACAATCTTGTCCGCAAGATAGCCTTCCTGTGTCCCAGCCTGGAGATCCTGATCCTTCGCTGCTCTGACTGCTGTTACAGCAATAAAGACATAGTGCCTACCATCAAAGGGATAGACCTTCTCTCTGGCTTTAGATACTCTTATAAATGTCAATATGGCACAGAACTCAGATTACGAGGATGCAGGAACCTGGTTACCCTTCACCTTCCACAACATTATCAGACTTTTAATTTTTACCGTTCAGCTTGTAAGATGTTATCCAATTTGCATGACCTACAGTACCTTGTTGGAGCTCCCATGTTAGGTTTATACAAGTATGTACGTAATTGTAACTGCATTATGAATCCTACCAAGTTGACCAATTTCCATCATGATAAATATTGGGAGCGTTATGGTGATGATGAGTTCGCTACTAGAATTATGGGTGGTAGTGATGATGACACAGATGAAGATGATGATACCGATGATGATGATGATGATGTGTTCACAGTGTTTTCAGATATATTTCCTCATGTAAAGGAATTTTGGATGGACTCAGTGAATGAAGATATTGTCAAGGTGCTGAAATACTTCCCTAATGCAGACAAAATAACGCTGTTCCAATGTGAACAAGGTGATAATTCACTTACAGAATACTTGAAGAATCTGACATCCTTGAACATAGATAAGAGAGATAATTTACTGAATCACTTGAGACAGAGCTGTCCAAACCTTGAGGAACTGACTATAAGAGGTTTTGATTTGCCCAAGTTAGAATATAAGAGTGGAGAGAGAAATACATTTCCCTGCCTACACACTCTTAAGTTCCTTGATGTGGAAAGTGTGGAAGGTGACGATCTACTGACTATCCTGTCTGTGTGTCCCGGCCTATTGTATTTTGAGTTGGTGATTGTCGTTGAGAAATATGAAGTGGATTTTAAGCAGCTAGATATGGCCATGCTCCAGAGAGCTCTTCCTTACCTTGAGAAACTCCAGAAGTTTGTTTACATGGACATGTATTTTAATGATATAGAGTCCTTTCCTCATAGCTTGACAATGGTTTCACTGGGGTCTCTGATCGCTTGCTGTCCAGACCTGAAATATGTCGGCCAACTGAGGATGTGGGACGTAACTTTGGAAGAGTTCATGGCTCTGAAAGAGGAGGCAAAAACAAGTAACTGGGACCTGGAAATTGTATGGTAATAATCTGCATTATAATAGTCTGTAACTATAGTGTGTTTATTTCCAGCTCACGGTAAATTGCCACGTTCTCATCTTATTGATTGAGCTACTATGATGATTTTGTAGTGAAATATGTCTTGATAGCTTAATGCATAAATATGCGGAATATCGGTATGAGTATCCTAGGTTCGAGTCCTTGGTGTGCCACATGTATTTGTTGATTTAATTAATTGAGTTTAGAAGTAAAGTTGGTTGGTGAAAAAAATATGAATTATTTGAACTTTACTTAATTATGATACAGAGGCATAGTAGTTTCATAGATTTCCGTTGAATATGGAGAAGTCATCTGCTAAGGGATTGAATTTACCGTCCGCTGAAATGTAATCCACTACTCTATAGGCAATGAACCCTTTCAGTATTGGGAGGTCTTTTTTGTTTGACACCCTATGTGGTGGTTTTGTGGTTTTTAACCCGGGAACTGCGGGAAGACTCTTAAGAGTTCCCCCGGCGGACTGCGGGAAGACTCTTAACCTCTGAAGTGCGCACGGGGGTAAATGAAAACCTCCCCCTGTGCTGACGTATTTGAGGTTTTTCGTCACTAAAATATTCATTGTACCATTAATAGCATTAATAATTATCCATATGCGCCTATTATGGGTTGATTATAAAGGTATTAACCTGAAACAACAATAAAACGAGTGAAAACAGCGTTTGGATGGTCAAAATCGGAGATATAGCCCGCGAGTTGTATAATGTATGGGTGAGGCAAGCTACCTTCCCGCCCATTTTCCCCAAGGCCACTGCGACACAGTCGATCGATACTCTCTCTCTCTCTCTCTTGCACTCGATGGCCATCAGTGATGACAACACCCTGCTTGCAACTCGCTAATGTTAGCACGAAAATATACCTCAGAATAAGGGAATAATAGGGAAAATAGGTGATAACTGAGGAATAGGAGGAAAGTGGGGAAGGAGGGGAGGTAGAGGACTGAGATTTTGCATGGCCCAGGGGCCAAAAAAAAATAAAAATATTTTTTTTTTTTTTTTTTTTTTTTTTTTTTTTTCGATGTAAAAAGTTGATTTTTAGTTTTACTTACTCCAGAGAGTCTTCCCGCAGTCCGCCGGGGGAACTCTTAAGAGTCTTCCCGCAGCTCCCGGGTTAAGAGTCAGAGAAAAATCAATCAATTTGAAACCGATTTTTTTTTTTTTTTTTTTTTTGCCCCTGGGCCATGCAAAATATCACTCCTCTACCTCCCCTCCTTCCCCACTTTCCTCCCCTCCTTCAGTTATCACCTATTTTCCCTGTTATTCCCTTATTCTGAGGTATATTTTCGTGCTAACATTAGCGAGTTGCAAGCAGGGCATTGTCATCACTGTTAGCAAGCGAGTGCAAGAGAGAGAGAGAGAGTATCGATCGACAGTGTCTCTCCAGCCTTGGGGGAAATTGGCGGGAAAGGAGGTTGCCTCACCCATACATTATGTAACTCCCGCCCTGTATCGCTGATTTTGACCATCCAAACGCTGTTTTCACTTGTTTTATTGTTGTAACAGGTTAATACCTTTATAATCAACCTATAATAGGCGCATATGGATAAGTATTAATGCTATTTATGGTAAAATGAATATTTTAGTGATGGAAACAGCTCAAATACATGTGCACAGGCAGAGGTGTCTAATTACCCCCATGCACACTTCAGAGGTTAAGGGTGGTCACCGGCTTTTTTTCTCTTTCTCTTTTTTTTTTCTCTTTCCCTGGCTTGTATCCATTCGGCCCCATTCAGCCAACTGTTTTAAGACGTTTATCCCCATTCAGGTGTCGATTTCTTCCTGGCGAGGGATAGCGAGCCAGCATTGTATGGAGAAATCCGGCTTTGCCGGAGAAATTTTTCTATCGAAAAATTTACAAATTTAGCTTGCTGTCAAAACAAAAATATATATATGCTGGCTCGCTACCGCTCGCCAGAAAAATATTGACACCTGGATGGGGGTAAGCGTCTTAAAACAGTAGGCTGAATGGGGCCGAATGGATACAAGCCAAAGAGAGAGAGAAAGAGAAAAAAAGCGAGGTGGACGCCCTTAATTTCAAAATATTATTTCGCTAAAGCGTTATTTCCACAGAGTTAATTTGATTTTTTTTTTTTTTTTTTTATATATACAGTAGTGTCGTCCCTGATTTGATTTGTATATTTCGCAAGTTTTACATTATAATTCCATACATTGGCTATCTTTTAGATAATTTTAAACAGCTTAGGAAGGACATCTAGATTGTGTTCTTTTATTTCATAGATTTCATTTTAGTAAGTGTTGTTTCCACATAGTGATTTTGATAATTTAGTTTGACTTTATATTGTCCTTGTCCCAATTTTGGTTTGTTTAGTTTGCAAGTTTTACATTTTAATTCAATGGAGTCAAAATCAGTCTTAATTACCGGTCAGGCCCCTTTCACACACACTGTACTGTACAGGTGCTTTGGTTCCGCCTGCCCCGATATTGCAAAAAATGAATTGGAAGATTGTCAAATTGTTATCAGTCGGGAACATTCACAAATCTGCCCCCATGGTCAGTAGCGCTTCTGACTGCTGATCGAAGGGTCGGCAGTTCGATCCCATCCCGTGCCATTGGTAGAAGTCAAGAGTTTGGACACTCGGGTCTAGCGATACGTAGCAAATGTCCAGTAAAGTCCCTGTAACATGTGCACACCCTCACCCTGTCCAGCAAGGGAGTGTACGGTGTTAAGGGGAGGTTTTTAGTGTGTTCCCTAGACTTCCATCAAGCTTAAAATTACACCCCCTAGACCCCCTTTCAAGATAAATGTGTACATTTTTTGGTAGAAAAATGTCTCGGCCGAAGGCCGGTACCTCTTAAAATACAGGCTCGCTATCGCTCGCCAGGGAAAAGTCGACACCTAAATGGCACGAAAAGTCTTAAAATTGACAGAAATGGGGCGACAGTTCTTAAAATCGCCAAACTAATGGGGCGAAAGTCTTAAAATCTCAAAAGCAATGGGGCTAAATGTGAGGGAGAAAGGTGTCCAGAAAAAAAATCACTCAAGTGGAAATCTCCCCTTATCCTCTGAAGTGCGCAAGGGGGGTATGAGACACCTCTGCCTGTGCGCATGTATTTGAGCTGTTTCCATCACTAAAATATTTATTTTACCATAAATAGCATTAATACTTCTCCATATGCACCTATTATAGGTTGATTATAAAGGTATTAACCTGTTACAACAATAAAACAAGTGGAAACAGCGTTTGGATGGTCAAAATCGGCGATACAGGCCGGGAGTTACATAATGTATGGCTGAGGCAACCTCCTTTCCCGCCACTTTTCCCCAAGTCTGGAGAGACACTGTTGATCGATACTCTCTCTCTCTCTCTCTCTTGCACTCGCTTGGTAACAGTGATGACAATGCCCTGCTTGCAACTCGCTAATGTTAGCACAAAAATATACCACAGAATAAGGGAATAACAGGGAAAATAGGTGATAACTGAAGGAGAGGAGGAAAGTGGGGAAGGAGGGGAGGTAGAGGAGTGATATTTGGCATGGCCCAGGGGCAAATTTTTTTTTTTTTTTTTTTTTTTTTTTTTTTTTTTTTGTGTTTTAAATTGATTTTATTTTTCCCTGACTCTTAAGAGTCTTCCCGCAGTCCGCCGGGGGAACTCTTAAGAGTCTTCCCGCAGTTCCCGGGCTAAGGGGGTAGTTTTTTTTTTTTTTTGGGTCTATTTATTTATGTATAGATCTATTTTATATAGTTTCTTGCTAGATCTCCAAAAAACAAAACCCTAGACCCCACTTCAAGATAAATGTGCAAATTTTTCGGTAGAAAAATGTCCCGACCTCAGGCCGGTTTCTCCTATAATTACAGGCTCGCTAGGAATAAATTGACACCCAAAATGGCACAAAGGTCCAAATATTGAGAACAAAATAGGGTGAAAGGTCTTAAAAACACCAAACTATTCAACATCTGACATAAATTAATACAGCACAGAGCGAGCCAAACGTAATGACAGCCGAGACGTGACTTATTAGCGCCACCGTACACTTGGATACCAGTCTCAAACCCACTCATAAATATTTGTGGACTTCACATCTTTCTAATTATGGAATTATTTCTCTGGAAACAAATTTAGGCTTATATTTTTGTATACATCAACTACAAAACTATATATTATACTTTACATTGATAACAAGTTCCATCCAAAACTATATATACTTTACATTGATAACAAGTTCCATCCAAAACTATATATACTTTACATTGATAACAAGTTCCATCCAAAACTATATATACTTTACATTGATAACAAGTTCCATCCAAAACTATATATACTTTACATTGATAACAAGTTCCATCCAAAACTATATATACTTTACATTGATAACAAGTTCCATCCAAAACTATATATACTTTACATTGATAACAAGTTCCATCCAAAACTATATATACTTTACATTGATAACAAGTTCCATCCAAAACTATATATACTTTACATTGATAACAAGTTCCATCCAAAACTATATATACTTTACATTGATAACAAGTTCCATCCAAAACTATATATACTTTACATTGATAACAAGTTCCATCCAAAACTATATATACTTTACATTGATAACAAGTTCCATCCAAAACTATATATACTTTACATTGATAACAAGTTCCATCCAAAACTATATATACTTTACATTGATAACAAGTTCCATCCAAAAAATAAATCCAAATAGTTATAATTGCATAAAGATAAACATAGGCGGTCCACAAATTCTTCTGAGTGGGCTAGAGACTATGGCATCCGAGTGTAGGCTACAGTCGCGCTAATAAGTGATGTCTCGGCACCATGTATGTTTGGATCAATAATTGGTATCGGCAATATTTAAGCTTCATTTCTTCATATCGAGTGAAATATATAAACATGTTCCTACACTTACCCACCCTATTCAACATCTGACAGACATTAATACAGCACAGAGCGAGCCAAACATAATGACAGCTGGGACATGACTTATTAGCGCCACCGTACAGTTGGCCCCATGAGTTCTGTTTCTCTCCATGATCATTTTTATACAGATGTGTATGAATTTTCTATTTTGATTTGATTTTGTTGTTTCTGTATGTTCGGGCTCTCTTTCGAGTCGGCCACCGCCAGCTATGGGGTATGTGTATACAGTACATACATACTGTACATACATTATCATACATTACCAATGTATTCATTAGTTTAATTGATTTAATTAAGGGGGTAGTGGTTGATTTTTTTGGTCTATATATTTATCTATTAACAAATTATTGAGTTTCCTGCTAGACCTCCATCAAGCTAAAAAAACAAAACAACCTAGACCTCCTTTCAAGAGGTAAATTTTTTGATAGTAGGCCGATTCCTTCTAAAATTACAGGCTTGCTATTGCTTGCCAGGAAAAAAATTACACCTAAATGGCACGAAAGGTCTTAATATTGACAAAGAAATGGGGCGAAAAGTCTCATAATCGCCAAGCTAACGGAAAGAACGTCTTAAAATCTCAAAACTAATATGCTAAACATGTGGGAGAAAGGGGTCCAGAAAAAGCAACTACCTCCCCCTTTATTAGGTTTATTTGTAAGTTAATTGGTGGGTTGGTGAAAATATGAAATTAATTATATGGGTGACCAATTTATCTGGGAACCAAATTAACTTACTCATATAGTGATGTACATTCTATGTGGTGTTTTTGTCACATTTTTATTTTGCTAGATCGTTATTTCCACATAGTGATTTTTTTTTTTTTTTTTTTTTTTTTTGCCAATCGAAAAATGTACAAATGTAGCTAGAAAGGGGGTCTAGGGGAGTGTTTTTTCAAGCTTGATGGAGTCTAGCAGGAAACTCAAAAATAAAGTAATAGATAAATATATAGACCACTAAAGAAACTAACCATAATAAACTCATTAGTTCCCTTATCTCAACATAGCATTATTTATTTTATATAATTATTTATATATTTTTGTTATACTGTATATACATTTGCCCTTCTTGTTCTCAGCCTTAGAATTATATAGTGCCTTATCATATATTATCTGATGTATACTGTACCAGTATTGTACAGTCGGCCAAATAAGTGATGTCTCCACAGTCTCGGCACCAAGTATATTTTGATCAATAATTGGTTTCAGCAATATCTAAGCATGATTTCTTCCTTTCGAGTGAGATATACAAACATTTTCCTACATTTACCTATTCAATCTATTCAACATCTGACAGAGATGCATACAGCACAGAGCGGGCCAAACATTCTAACAGCTGAGACATGCCTTATTGGCGCCACTGTACATAATGTTACAATATAATTTACTATGCTATACCCTGTTTAAATACGTAGGCCAAAATGCTTGAACACTAACCTCCGTAACTCCCAAACGACTAGGGTAATCGACCTAATATTTCTACCATTTGGGAAGGGTAAGCCAGGGAATTAGTGTGGATATTTAATACCCTCTGAATAACATAGATCCTTCTTAACCCCTACAGCACCATGAAGCCTTTGATTCTGGTTAAAATGAGACGACTTTATGCAGTTTAAGCAGGACTTGTGTTATTCAGAGGGTTTATTGAGATCGTACTTACCCCTTTGTGTCCTGGAGGTAGATTATAAGCTAGCGAAAATCGTCTATTGGTAGCCCAAGTAAGTTGAAAATGACGTCATGGTGGTGAAGGGGTTAAACTGTTACCATTAAATGATTTCCTTTAACTTATATTCTACCTCTAGAACTCAGAGGGGTAATACGATCTCAATAAACCCTCTAGCCCATTTTGAGTTACAGAGGTTAGGGGTCACGATTGCTGGTCTACCTATTTGGAACAGGGTATAGTACTGTACTTTTTATATCTTAGGTTTTGTAATAATAAAAAGTGCCATTTGTGTGGATTAATGTTATTCTTACCATACATATTGTCTGGGGAGAGCTAGAGGGACCTTGGTGATCCCTGGTCTCTGGGTCTTCTCCGGGGTGACCTAGATGTATGTGAATTTGTGTTTTGTTTTTGTGTGTTCATTGTTTTCTGTTGCGTTGTGTTGCCCCTATTCGGGCTCTGTCTCGAGTCGGCCACCCCCAGGAAAATAAAGTAAAAAATGGGGAATGGGCCTGAGAACATACATACATACATGCATACATACATATTGTCAATAATCTCTGATATGCTCTTAAGGGGGCCCACTTCACTTTTTTTCTCTTTCTCTCCATTCTCTCCCATTCAGCCTACTGTTTTAAGACGTTTACCTACATCCTGGTGTCAATATTTTCCTGGCGAGCGGTAGCGAGCCAGCATATATATTTTTTTGTTTTGACAGTAAGCTAAATTTGTACATTTTTCAATAGAAAAATGTCTCTGGCAAAGCCGGATTTCTCAGGCAATGCTGGCTCGTTATTGGTCGCCAGGAAGATATCGATACCTGGATGGGGATAAACGTCTTAAAACAGTTGGCTGAATGGATACAAGCCAGGGAAAGAGAGACATATAAAAAAAAGCTGGTGACCCCCCTTAACCCTTTCTGTACCAGCGCCATCCTTTTTAACTTTGTTCATGCTACTATTAGAAAATGTTATTCAGTTTCAAAAGGGCCTCCAGTAATTACCAGGCTGCGAACTATCTCACTTAATCCTTTTAACCTCTGAAGTGCGCATGGGGGTAATTGGAAACGTCCCCCTGTGCTGACGTATTTGAGGTGTTTCCATCACTAAAATATTCATTGTGCCATTAATAGCATTAATACTTATCCATATGCGCCTATTATGGGTTGATTATAAAGGTATTAACCTGAAACAACAATAAAACGAGTGAAAACAGCGTTTGGATGGTCAAAATCGGAGATATAGGCCGCGAGTTATATAATGTATGGGTGAGGCAACCTGCTTTCCCGCCAATTTCCCCCAAGGCCACTGAGACACAGTCGATCGATACTCTCTCTCTCTCTCTTGCACTCGCTTGCCATCAGTGATGACAACACCCTGCTTGCAACTCGCTATGTTAGCACAAAAATATACCTCAGAATAAGGGAATAACAGGGAAAATAGGTGATAACTGAAGGAGAGGAGGAAAGTGGGGAAGGAGGGGAGGTAGAGGACTGAGATTTTGCATGGCCCAGGGGCCAAAAAAAAATAAAAAAATAAAAAAATAAAAATAATGTTTTTTTTTTTTTCGATGTCAAAAGTTGATTTTTTTTTTCACTCACTCATAAGAGTCTCCCCGCAGTCCGCCGGGGGAACTCTTAAGAGTCTCCCCGCAGTTCCCGGGTTAACTACCCCACTTTCTGTGGGGGCGCTCGGTTGTGGCCTTGGAATTGCTCGGGGCCTTGGGGCTGTTTGGCCAGGCAGCTTGGGGAACAACAACAACAACTACCACAGATCCTTCTTAAGCTGCACACAATCCTCTACATACAGCTAGAATGCGAAAATACAAAAGTCGCCGGTACAGAAGGGGTTCATATCTTGGCCAAAAACGCCATCTGCAATTAAAGGGGCCCACCTTTTTATTTTTCTCTCTCTCTGGGTTGTATTCATTCGGCCCCATTCAGCCTACTGTTTTAAGATGTTTACCCCCATCCAGGTGTAGATTCTTTTTCATGGCGAGCGGTAGCGAGCCAACATATTTTGTTAAACGTTTTTGACAGCAGGCTAAATTTGTACCTTATTCGATATAAAAATGGTTCCAGGGAAGCCAGACTTCTCCATACAATGCTGGCTTGCTGTAACTCCTCGACGCAAAGGTACCTTGGATTTGCTTGTATCCTTGTTGAACCACACTGGTGACCACCCAACATCTTTACATTGCCTTGGTACAGGATTTACTATAATTAGAGTATGCAGTACTGACAAGCGCTCTAGTTCTAGTAAATCTACAGAAATAGTAAGGCTGGTTGGAAGAGCGTAAGACACTGGTGAAACGGCTTCCTTTTCAGCCAGGACTCGTAGTTGAGGGCGTAAGACACTGGTGAAACAACTCCCTACTTAAGTCCTACGATACGAGAGCGTAAGACACTGGTGAAACGGCTCGTACTCGTATAAACCCAAGCTCCAACATCAAAGTTCTTCCAGAGATTACTGTAGGAAGTCTAGGTTAAGGACTCGTAGTGGAGGGTGTAAGACACTGGTGAAACGACTCCCTACTTAAGTCCTACGATACGAGAGCGTAAGACACTGGTTAAACGGCTCGTACTCGTATAAACCCAAGCTCCAACATCAAAGTTCTTCCAGAGATTACTGTAGGAAGTCTAGGTTAAGGACTCGTAGTGGAGGGTGTAAGACACTGGTGAAACGACTCCCTACTTAAGTCCTACGATACGAGAGCGTAAGACACTGGTTAAACGGCTCGTACTCGTATAAACCCAAGCTCCAACATCAAAGTTCTTCCAGAGATTACTGTAGGAAGTCTAGGTTAAGGGCTCGTAGTGGAGGGTGTAAGACACTGGTGAAACGACTCCCTACTTAAGTCCTACGATACGAGAGCGTAAGACACTGGTTAAACGGCTCGTACTCGTATAAACCCAAGCTCCAACATCAAAGTTCTTCCAGAGATTACTGTAGGAAGTCTAGGTTAAGGACTCGTAGTGGAGGGTGTAAGACACTGGTGAAACGACTCCCTACTTAAGTCCTACGATACGAGAGCGTAAGACACTGGTTAAACGGCTCGTACTCGTATAAACCCAAGCTCCAACATCAAAGTTCTTCCAGAGATTACTGTAGGAAGTCTAGGTTAAGGACTCGTAGTGGAGGGTGTAAGACACTGGTGAAACGACTCCCTACTTAAGTCCTACGATACGAGAGCGTAAGACACTGGTTAAACGGCTCGTATTCACATAAGACCTCACCCTCGCAGATCTTCAGAAGACCCTCAAGAAAGTCTTCACTAACTCTGCAACCGTCACACGGCAGGATCACCACCACAGACCAGGATGACATCGGGAATACAATGCAGCCGCATCTTCAAAGATCGTCGGAACCTGCCAAAGATCTCCCCCCGTGAGGTGCCTAGTGGATCCTCGATCATTCTCTTATATAATTACCTATCCATGTCTGATGTAACATTGTACCCCCTTGCCACATGACTCGTTGCCGCCGTTTGGGGGCTTCCGGGCTTGTAGGTGGGGCGGCCAAGGTTCTTGGCCGCTCTCCCTATCACCTCCAACTAATTTTGTCATGTCCTTTTCTTTCTCCTCCTTTCTAGTTTTCGTTTTTCCCTCTTCCGCTTTCTCCTGGGGCTGCCATCCGAGGCCGGTCTCCCACCCTTGAACTTTTGTGGTCCCGTCCCTCCCTTCCCTTCCGGTTGACTTCCCTGTTTGCTTCCTTCCTTTCTCTTTAACTGCTTCGGAGGTTCTAGTTTCCTTCGGGCTTCGCCTTGGTGTCTCTGATCACTGCTGAGTTGGCAGAGTCCACCTGGCGACAGGTGCTGCCGGCGAGGGCTCGCAAGGCTCGTTGCTGGAGGATAGGCACTATAGGGATGCTTTGGGGTTTCTGACTCTCTTCTCTCTTCCCAGTGAGTGTGTCAGGTGACTACGCCGGCCCCGTTCTCCATGGGACAAAGCTGCAGGACAAATGCCCGGGTTGTACAAGGTCCCTAGCTCAAAGCCGAGACCTGTCCCATCTCAATTGGCCGCATTCTGGGTTTCGTGGCCCTGCGGAGGTCTTTCTCCCTTTCGTTGCCAGGGGCACCTGGTAACCGCAGTATCTTCTTCCATGCTTTACCCCCTTTTCTCTTGTTATGGTGACGACTTATGCTTTTTTCCCTGTTCTTCCCTGTTTATGGCTTCTGCTTTAGTGGTTCCGGTGAGTGAGCCCCTTGTGGCATGCAGCCTGCCACTTGGGGGTCTGTTGTCTGGCTGTCAGTCCGGTTCACCGCGGGAGCACGGTGAGTCGGGGATGGTTTTGGGTGCTCTCGACCGGCCCGCTGAACTATCCCTCGGTCGTCGCTCGTCCCTCTCGTCCATTACCGTTCCGAATCCTTCTCCTGCCCTTCCGTCTTCGTCACGTCTTTCTCCGCCCTCCACTACCCAGGATTTCATCTCCTCTCCTGTAGTTATTTCTGCGTCTTCCTCTTCTTCCTCTTCTCCCTCTAGTCTTGTCACCCTCGACCCTTTTCTGCCCTCCCTCCCTCGTTCTCTTTCCTCTTCTTCTCCAGTTTCGTCCTCTTCTCGTCCTCGCTCCTCGGTCCTCCCTATGTCCTCTCTCTTTGCACCTCCTTCCTTTACTAAGTTTTTCTCCATCCCTGCTTCTGCGCCTCTAGCCGGTGATGACCTCCTCTTCCACCTGCGTCTCCTTCAACAGGTGGGAAAGGACGTCACCTTCCACTCCCGCCATGATGCCTCCCGTCTTGTTACCGTCCAAAACGAACTTCAGGCTACTGCTATGTCCTCTTTCGTCGATTGTTCTGGCACCCCCATCCCGGCTCAAAAAGATCAACGACTCAACTCCTGTACAGGGACTGTCCTGATCCCCGCTTCCATCCGTCTCGGGGGTCGTCCTTTCGCAGATTGCGCCGACCTCGTCAAGGACATCGTTGTCGCTCAAGACCACAAGGTGGTTAGTGTGGTGTGCTACACTATCCCTCCTCGCGACCTTCGCCGCCATCCCGCTAACATTGCCAAGATCTCTTTTGATGGACTTTCCCTTCCTGCCCATGTTATTGTCGGTGGTACTCGCCTCCCCGTGACTGCGTCTCTTCCCCGTCCACTCCAGTGTCGCAGCTGCTGGCGTTTCGGCCACCCGGCTAAGTTCTGCCGTACAGCCGCTGAGTGCCCACTCTGCCCGCGCTGTGCGCAGTCCGGACATGCCGTTGGCGGATGTCAGTCAACGTCCCAGTTCTGCCTTAATTGCCGCGGGTCTCATTCGGCCGACTCTAAGCTTTGCCCCGTTCATCTGTTCGAGTCTGAGGTTGCTGTCCTCAAAGCGAGACACGGCCTTACGCTCACCGCAGCCCGCCAAGAGGCTCGTCGCTTGGGCTTCACCCCTCAGTCGTTTTCCAAGACTCTGTCTCCTCCCTCCTCTTCTTTGCCTCCCTCTACCACGCCCCCCCCTTTTTCTGGTTCCTCGGTTCCTTCCACCGCCTCCGCTCCCTCCGTCCCCCCGGTCGCACCAGTTTCGTCATCTGCCTCCCTTCCTTCTACCGGTGCTTCTCCTGGATTTTCTCCTTCCTCCTCTTCAGTCTCCTCCGTTCGTCCTTCCGTCTCTTCCTTTTCTGTCCCTTTGTCTAACACTTTCTCTGTTCTCAGTCCTTCTCCTACTTCTGCCCCTTCCTCTTGCTCTCTTCCTTGTTCCTCCTCTTCTAGTCTCCCTCCACGCTCTCACCGTTCCAAGCCTCCCCCCCGTTCTCCGTCATCTTCCTCTTCTAGTCGCCCCAAATCTCCTCCTCGCTCTAAACTTCCCTTCTCCTCTACCAAACGGGCTCCTGTGCTCCGTTCTTCCTCGCCCGCTTCCTCTTTTAAACGTAAGGGTGGTCTCCGTGATGTGCGGTGCTCCAGTCCCTGCGAGAAGAAGAAGAAGTCGCCTCCTTCTCCTTCTGTTTCCCTTTCTCCTCTCTCCGTCCAGTCTCCTCCTCCTCCCGTCCCTGCATCCCTAGATTTCTCCTACGAAACCCTACCTCAGATTGACGAATTTATCCGTTCTTCCCACCCACCACCTTCTACTGTTCACGCCGAAGTTCATCCTACCCCCTCTTCTCTCCCCCCTACCCCTCTCCCGCCTTCCCCTGCCCCGTCCTCTTCCTCCACTCCCCCTTCTGGCCTTCCTCCGGGCCCCCCTCCTCTTCCTCCTCCTGACCCTCCCCCTCTTCCTTCTCCTGCCCTTACCCCCTCCTTCTCTTCCCACCCGCCGTCCGTCCTTCCTCCCTCTTCCGGCCCTCCTCCTTCCTCTCCTCTTTCTCTGTTAGACCTCCCTATGCCCCCCGGTTTCCAGTCTTCCCCTTCAACATCTTCTCCAATTCCTGCTCTTATTTCCCATCGTTAGCCTCTCTTGGCTATATTTTCCACCCACGGTGTTACCTGTATTTTGTAAATATGTTGTATATAGTGTTCGTCTTTTCTTCCCTCTTGTACGCGTTTTCTTTTTCTTCTTTTTTGTCTTTAATTTTTTTTTTCGCCCATTCGACTTTTCATTGTTGTGCATAAGTGTGTATTCTTCCCTTTCTTTTTTTGTTGGCTTTTGCCTCCTTTTACTTCTCCACGTTATCCTCATTCACCTTTTCTTAGTTGTACATAAGTGTGTGTGTTTTCCTTTATTGTTGTTTGTGTGTATTTCTTTCCTTCTATGTGTGTCCTTCCTCTTTTTCTGTGCGTTCTTATTTTCGGTGGCTTTTGCCTCCTTTTATGGTTTTCTTTTGTCTGTTTTCGTTGTTTTTTCGTCCTTTAGTCTCCTCTTAGTTTCTTTTTTCTTTTTCTTTATTTATGTCCATTTTGCAGTGGAATCTTCGTAGTCTTAATGCTCAAAGGATTGACTTAAGTTTTCTTCTTTCTCTTCACTCCCCTAAGGTCGTTTGTCTTCAGGAGACTCGTCTTTTCTCTTCTCCTGTTCCCTTTCCTCATTACTCTTTTTATAGTTCTCCCCACTCTCTCCATGATACTTGTCTTCTTATTCATCGTTCTGTCCCTTTTGAAGAGCTGTCCTTTTCTACTCATTTCCCTTGCACCTTTGCTAGAGTCTATCTTGACCGCTGGTTGACAGTGGTTTCTGTATATTTGTCGCCTTCTCTTCCCATCGATTTTTCCGAATTCTCCGGGATTTTATCTAAGTTGCCCACTCCATTCTTAGTCCTTGGTGATTTTAATGGTCGGCACACCTTGTGGGGTGACAATGTTATTTCGCCCCGGGGTCGTCGGCTTGAACCTTTTCTCTCGGCCCGTAATCTTTTTATCCTTAATTCTGGTACTCCTACTCATTTTGATGCTCGGACTCGTACGTTTTCCTGTATCGATCTTTCCCTGTGTTCCCCTTCAGTTTCCCTTGATTTTCATTGGTCAGTTCTCGAGAATTCTCACAATTCCGACCATTTTCCCATTCTCCTTTCTCTGACTACCTACTCTCCTACTCCTAACTCCCCTCGTTGGTGCTTCCAGCGGGCGGACTGGTCTTCTTTCGCTTCCCTTACTGTTCCTTCTTTGCTTCCTCCTCCTTTCTCGTCGGTCCGTGTCATGCTCTCGTTTTTTCTGGATCTGGTTTTCGGTGCTGCTTTGCCATCCATTCCCCGGACGTCTCGCCCTTTCTCGTCTAAATGCGTCCCTTGGTGGTCTCCTGAGTGTTCCAGGGCCCTCCGGGTTAAACGGGCGGCTTGGAAAAGTTTTCGCCGTAAGCGTCTCGCCCCTGCTTCTCAGGAGTCATTTTTTCTCTTTCGCCGTGCGTCTGCTCTTTTCCGTCGTACTACCAAAGCCGCTAAACGCCGGAGTTGGGAGTCCTATGTTTCTTCTATTACGTCTCGCACTCCTGTCGCTTCGGTTTGGAAACGTATTCGTAAGATCTCTGGTAAACATCTTCCCTTCCGTGCTCCAGTCCTCCGCATTGATGGTGTTTCTGTGGCAGACTCCGAAACAGTTGCTGATCGATTGGGCTCGTACTTTAGCTCCGTTAGCAGTGGTTCTCACCTCTCTGCTGAGTTTCACTCGCTTAAAGTCGTTGCGGAAAGTACTCCATTTACTTTTAGTCTTTCCTCTGACGAATCCTATAATGCTCCTTTTTCCTCAACTGAGTTACGCACCGCTCTCCGTGCCTGTAAGAACACTTCTGAGGGTCCTGATGGTATCCATTATCTCATGCTCAAACATCTTTCTTCGCAAGCTCTGGTCTTCTTGTTAGCTCTCTATAACAAGATTTGGTCTTCTGGTGTTTTCCCTCCCTCTTGGAGTACTGCCCTGACCATACCTTTTCTTAAACCTGGCAAGTCTGGGTTCTCCCCACAGGACTATCGCCCTATTGTCCTTACCAGTTGCCTGTGTAAACTCTTTGAACGTATGATTACCGCTCGTCTCATGTGGATTCTTGAGTCGCGCCATTTGTTGTCTTCTTCCCAGTTCGGGTTCAGACGTGCTCGTAGTACGCTTGACCCCCTCCTTCGCTTGGATTCTTATATCAGGACGGCTTTTGCTCGTCGTCAAACTGTCATTGCTGTTTTTTTCGATCTCGAAAAGGCCTATGATTCTACCTGGAAGTACCACATTTTGCGTCAGCTCCGTTCTTGTGGCATTTACGGTAATCTAGGAGTCTTTATTCAGAATTTTCTTTCTTCTCGGTCCTTTCGTGTCAGAGTCGCTTCCCACTTGTCTCGTCTTTACCCTCAGTTGGAAGGTGTCCCTCAGGGTTGTGTCCTGAGTACCGTCCTTTTTCTCATTGCTATCAACGGTATCGTGTCTTCTCTTCCTGTCGGGGTTCGGTCTTCCTTGTATGTCGACGACTTTGCGATTTACGCAGCCGACTCAGATATTGCTGCTTTACGTCTTTTTATCCAATCCGCTATTCTGGCTGTTTCTTCATGGGCAACCCGCCACGGGTTCCGTTTTTCCACCTCCAAAATCCTGCGCGATGTCCTTTACTCGTTGCCATTCTATTCCTCATCCTCCTCTTACTCTTTATGGTACTGCCCTCCCTTATCGTTCCTCTACTACTTTTTTGGGTCTTACTTTTGATTCTCGTCTTAATTGGTCCGCTCATGTTTCTTCTCTCAAGGTTGCTGCCTTACTCCGCCTCCGCCTTCTTCAGTCCTTGTCCCACCTCACTTGGGGTGCTGATCGAGCGCTTCTTCTTCGGCTTCATACGGTTCTTGTCCTCTCTAAGTTGGATTATGGCTGTCAAGTTTACTCTTCAGCCTCTGATTCTGTTCTCCATGCTCTTGATTCTGTTCATCACTCTGGTCTTCGTCTTGCCCTTGGTGCTTTTCGTTCCTCTCCTGTTGAAAGCCTCTATGCTGAGTCTGGTTTCCCTTCTCTTTATCGCCGTCGGGCTCTCCTGTCCCTTCGTTCTTACGCTCGCCTTCAACAATTCCCATCTTCACATCTTTCCCTTCCCCCTTCGGTCGTTGCTACTTTTTCGTCTCGCCCCCGTCTTGGTTCTCCGTTTTCTGTCCGCATGCTCTCGCTGCTCGCATCGTGCTCTTTCCCTGTTTCTAACGTCCTCCCTTTCCGCTTTTGCTCTTTTCCCCCCTGGCTTTTCCCTCGTCCTTCGGTTTGCCCTTCCATCCTTCCTTGTTCCAAGTCCTCTACTTCTCCCCTCGTTCTTCGGTCTCGTTTCTTAGATCACCTCTCTCTTCACGCTACAACCACTCCTGTGTTTACTGATGGCTCCAAGACGTCGGTCGGCGTGGGGTTTGCCGTCCTTTTTCCCACTTGCTCGTATCAATATTCTTTACCTCCCGTTGCCAGTATATTAACTGCTGAACTTTATGCTATTTTTGTTGCCCTCCGTTTTATGTGTTCCTTCCCCTCCTCGTCCTTTACTTTGTTCTCTGATTCTCTCGGTGCTCTACTTCTCTTACAGTCCTCCCCTGCTCTACACCCTTTAGTTCTTTCCATTCAGGAATGGCTTTTCCGCCTTTCCGTCCGCAAAAAGCTTGTTCGTTTTTGCTGGGTTCCCGGTCACGTTGGCGTTTGCGGTAATGAGCGGGTTGATTGCCTTGCTCGTTCTGCTGCCGTGCGGGGTACCCGCTCCTCACTTGCTGTCCCGGCCTCTGATTTCTTCCCTGCCTTGTCCAGGTTTCTTTGGTCGAGGTGGCAGACTCAGTGGTCCGCTCTCTCCGTTAATAAACTTCGTTCTGTCAAACCGTCCGTTTCTGGGTGGTCTGATCCCTCCCACCGTAATCGCCGATGGGAGACGGCTTTGGCCCGTCTCCGCATTGGCCACACCAGACTTACCCATTCGTTTTTAATGTCCCGTTCTCCTCCGACTCTTTGCTCGCGCTGTACCGTTCAGCTTTCTGTCTCCCATCTTTTCCTCGATTGCCCCTTATTTTCCGTTGCCCGCACGCGTTTCTTCCCTTTTCTGGCTTTCCTCCGCCGGCCGCCATGTCTTGCAGATTTTCTTTCTGAATCTCCCTCGTTTTCTATCTCCCGTATTATGTCCTTCCTTCATCATGTTCGAGTTCTCGGTGATATTTAGTTAACTTCCTTCCCGTCTTTACCTATTTCGTGCCATATGGCCTTTGTCGCCTGGTGCGTTGACTTCATTAATGTAATGTACAGTATTGGCTATCTAAGACTGTAATGGGTTACCTAAAATATGATAATATAATGAATATATGTAACAAATTTACTTGATCACATTACCAGCCTTAAATTGGCAACACAGTTCAGAATCACTGAGAAAAACGCACAACCATCCAAGACATACTTGTTTGCTTATTATCAAACTTAAACGGACGTTGCAATGTCGTATATTTTCATATACAGTATACTGATCTGTTGAAATACTGTTGTTGCTTTGCAAAATATTTCTAGATTTGCCAAGGTACTCTAGGATGAAAAAGGTAAATATCTGATAAGAGAGAAGATTATAGATTAAGAGATATTGACATATATAGAGAGGGAGGGGAGATAAAATAGGAAATATTAAAAATAAGCACTATTTCAACGTATTCTATTTTGTTTAAGCATTAATTACTAATTGTATAAAGTGTGATTTTACTTCAGGGTTGTTGCATTTGTATGTGAAGATCTATAGATGGTGACCCGTGGTGTAGCGGACCCAAATTCATGAGGTCGGGGATTTAATCCCGCGCGGGGCGAGACTGATGGACCATCTATTCACACCCAACCCCCTTGCCACATGACTCGTTGCCGCCGTTTGGGGGCTTCCGGGCTTGTAGGTGGGGCGGCCAAGGTTCTTGGCCGCTCTCCCTATCACCTCCAACTAATTTTGTCATGTCCTTTTCTTTCTCCTCCTTTCTAGTTTTCGTTTTTCCCTCTTCCGCTTTCTCCTGGGGCTGCCATCCGAGGCCGGTCTCCCACCCTTGAACTTTTGTGGTCCCGTCCCTCCCTTCCCTTCCGGTTGACTTCCCTGTTTGCTTCCTTCCTTTCTCTTTAACTGCTTCGGAGGTTCTAGTTTCCTTAGGGCTTCGCCTTGGTGTCTCTGATCACTGCTGAGTTGGCAGAGTCCACCTGGCGACAGGTGCTGCCGGCCAGGGCTCGCAAGGCTCGTTGCTGGAGGATAGGCACTATAGGGTTGCTTTGGGGTTTCTGACTCTCTTCTCTCTTCCCAGTGAGTGTGTCAGGTGACTACGCCGGCCCCGTTCTCCGTGGGACAAAGCTGCAGGACAAATGCCCGGGTTGTACAAGGTCCCTAGCTCAAAGCCGAGACCTGTCCCATCTCAATTGGCCGCATTCTGGGTTTCGTGGCCCTGCGGAGGTCTTTCTCCCTTTCGTTGCCAGGGGCACCTGGTAACCGCAGTATCTTCTTCCATGCTTTACCCCCTTTTCTCTTGCTATGGTGACGACTTATGCTTTTTTCCCTGTTCTTCCCTGTTTATGGCTTCTGCTTTAGTGGTTCCGGTGAGTGAGCCCTTTGTGGCATGCAGCCTGCCACTTGGGGGTCTGTTGTCTGGCTGTCAGTCCGGTTCACCGCGGGAGCACGGTGAGTCGGGGATGGTTTTGGGTGCTCTCGACCGGCCCGCTGAACTATCCCTCGGTCGTCGCTCGTCCCTCTCGTCCATTACCGTTCCGAATCCTTCTCCTACCCTTCCGTCTTCGTCACGTCTTTCTCCGCCCTCCACTACCCAGGATTTCATCTCCTCTCCTGTAGTTATTTCCGCGTCTTCCTCTTCTTCCTCTTCTCTCTCTAGTCTTGTCACCCTCGACCCTTTTCTGCCCTCCCTTCCCCGTTCTCTTTCCTCTTCTTCTCCAGTTTCGTCCTCTTCTCGTCCTCGCTCCTCGGTCCTCCCTATGTCCTCTCTCTTTGCACCTCCTTCCTTTACTAAGTTTTTCTCCATCCCTGCTTCTGCGCCTCTAGCCGGTGATGACCTCCTCTTCCACCTGCGTCTCCTTCAACAGGTGGGAAAGGACGTCACCTTCCACTCCCGCCATGATGCCTCCCGTCTTGTTACCGTCCAAAACGAACTTCAGGCTACTGCTATGTCCTCTTTCGTCGATTGTTCTGGCACCCCCATCCCGGCTCAAAAAGATCAACGACTCAACTCCTGTACAGGGACTGTCCTGATCCCCGCTTCCATCCGTCTCGGGGGTCGTCCTTTCGCGGATTGCGCCGACCTCGTCAAGGACATCGTTGTCGCTCAAGACCACAAGGTGGTTAGTGTGGTGTGCTACACTATCCCTCCTCGCGACCTTCGCCGCCATCCCGCTAACATTGCCAAGATCTCTTTTGATGGACTTTCCCTTCCTGCCCATGTTATTGTCGGTGGTACTCGCCTCCCCGTGACTGCGTCTCTTCCCCGTCCACTCCAGTGTCGCAGCTGCTGGCGTTTCGGCCACCCGGCTAAGTTCTGCCGTACAGCCGCTGAGAGCCCACTCTGCCCGCGCTGTGCGCAGTCCGGACATGCCGTTGGCGAATGTCAGTCAACGTCCCAGTTCTGCCTTAATTGCCGCGGGTCTCATTCGGCCGACTCTAAGATTTGCCCCGTTCATCTGTTCGAGTCTGAGGTTGCTGTTCTCAAAGCGAGACACGGCCTTACGCTCACCGCAGCCCGCCAAGAGGCTCGTCGCTTGGGCTTCACCCCTCAGTCATTTTCCAAGACTCTGTCTCCTCCCTCCTCTTCTTTGCCTCCCTCTACCACGCCCCCCCCTTTTTCTGGTTCCTCGGTTCCTTCCACCGCCTCCGCTCCCTCCGTCCCCCCGGTCGCACCAGTTTCGTCATCTGCCTCCCTTCCTTCTACCGGTGCTTCTCCTGGATTTTCTCCTTCCTCCTCTTCAGTCTCCTCCGTTCGTCCTTCCGTCTCTTCCTTTTCTGTCCCTTTGTCTAACACTTTCTCTGTTCTCAGTCCTTCTCCTACTTCTGCCCCTTCCTCTTGCTCTCTTCCTTGTTCCTCCTCTTCTAGTCTCCCTCCACGCTCTCACCGTTCCAAGCCTCCCCCCCGTTCTCCGTCATCTTCCTCTTCTAGTCGCCCCAAATCTCCTACTCGCTCTAAACTTCCCTTCTCCTCTACCAAACGGGCTCCTGTGCTCCGTTCTTCCTCGCCCGCTTCCTCTTTTAAACGTAAGGGTGGTCTCCGTGATGTGCGGTGCTCAAGTCCCTGCGAGAAGAAGAAGAAGTCGCCTCCTTCTCCTTCTGTTTCCCTTTCTCCTCTCTCCGTCCAGTCTCCTCCTCCTCCCGTCCCTGCATCCCTAGATTTCTCCTACGAAACCCTACCTCAGATTGACGAATTTATCCGTTCTTCCCACCCACCACCTTCTACTGTTCACGCCGAAGTTCATCCTACCCCCTCTTCTCTCCCCCCTACCCCTCTCCCGCCTTTCCCTCTCCCGCCTTCCCCTGCCCCGTCCTCTTCCTCCACTCCCCCTTCTGGCCTTCCTCCGGGCCCTCCTCCTCTTCCTCCTCCTGACCCTCCCCCTCTTCCTTCTCCTGCCCTTACCCCCTCCTTCTCTTCCCACCCGCCGTCCGTCCTTCCTCCCTCTTCCGGCCCTCCTCCTTCCTCTCCTCTTTCTCTGTTAGACCTCCCTATGCCCCCCGGTTTCCAGTCTTCCCCTTCAACGTCTTCTCCAATTCCTGCTCTTATTTCCCATCGTTAGCCTCTCTTGGCTATATTTTCCACCCACGGTGTTACCTGTATTTTGTAAATATGTTGTATATAGTGTTCGTCTTTTCTTCCCTCTTGTACGCGTCTTCTTTTTAATCTTTTTTGTCTTTATAATGTCCATTTTACAATGGAACATTCGTAGTTTTGCAGCACATCGTGTTGATCTTCGTTACCTTATCTCTAGGTTTAGCCCACTTATTATTAGTTTACAAGAATCGCGTTTATCTAATGCCCC
>JBAKBP010031661.1:0-24158 GCA_037953745.1 Lithodes maja
CAAGAAGACCCAGCTCCACCACAGAAGCCGAGGAGTGCCCCAAAACAACAGCTGCTTCTGCCAAGACCTCTCTGTCTAAGCAGGAGCAAAATGGGGCACTCCTCTACACCATCTACCGCTTCAACACCAACCAAGGAGAAGGCACCACCATCTACACCAACAACAACTGTGCACCAAAGACCAGACCAAGGACCCCAAAGACAACACCAATGGCCAACGTCACCGATTCCCAGTTCATGGACCTACAAGAACGCCTCTCCTTCAACTCCTTCAACAACTGTGCACCAAAGACCAGACCAAGGACCCCAAAGACAACACCAATGGCCAACGTCACCGATTCCCAGTTCATGGTCTCCGAAAACTCCGAAAACTACCTTTGAGCCTCCCGTCCAGCCCAGCGTGAATGATCTGAAGGCACAAAGAAAGAAAATCAAGCTCAACAAGTCGAAACTGCTCCACAACCAAGACTCCAAAGATGAACAACAATAGCAAGGTGGTCAGCCCACCTATTTTTTACCTCTCCAACTCTTCACCTTTCATCACTTCACCTTGAACTTCAACCTCTACTTTCTCAACTATGGGGACTCTTCCTCACCAGTATCCAGTATCCAGTTTATATCATTCTATCCTTACTTGATAATGCTGGTTGTCCAGTGAAACACGTCGTATATCCTGTTTCATCATGTACATTAATGTAACCCTGTACCACCATGAATTTTGCTAACCTCATTCATCTACTTCCTGCCACCCAGCGAAAACTCATCAGAGACCTGGAAACCTTGAATAATAAAATTTCCAACGCAGAAATTGCCATTTCTTTCAAGATCGTTTGTATTAAATAAAAAAAAGAAAAAAAAAAGAAAAAAAAAAAATATATATATATTATATATACCGGTATATATATATATATATATATATATATATATATATATATATATATATATATATATATATATATATATACAGGGTGTTCCAGAAATATGTGCCGAAAATCAGGGGATGTATTCCTGACACATAATTGAATGTAAATTACGAAATGACCATATTGGCAATTCTCAATAGTTTTCGAGTTACAGCACCTCCGAGGTCTGCCAGGAATGTGTTTAAATCCAGGGATTGTACAAAATGTCTGAGACAGATGCGAAATTACTTAACGACCGTAAAGTAATACAGCACAGTAAATGTTATTGTCATACTGGAAATACTGTTTTATTTTGTTAATACATCACGTTGTCCTTGGTAAATGTTTCATTTACAAAGAATTTTGAACATTTACTGTAAATGTTATTGTCATACTGGAAATACTGTTTTATTTTGTTAATACATCACGTTGTCCTTGGTAAATGTTTCATTTACATGGAATTTTGAACATTTACTGTAATTTTATTATCATACTGGAAATACTGTTTTATTTTGTTAATAAATCACGTTGTCCTTGGTAAATGTTTCATTTACAAGCAATTCCCGGAGTAAAACACATTCAAGCAGACCTGTTAGGTGCTGTAACTCGACAACTATTGATATTTGCTTATATGGTCATTTAGTGATTTACATTCAATTATGTGTCAGGAATACATCCCCTGATTTTCGGCACATATTTCTGGAACACCCTGTATATATATATATATGAAGTCGGAGCTGTAAACATTGATACCAAGGGGGATGGGCGTATTAATTTGCTCATGTATATATCTATTTATTATCTTTTCTTAGTTTCCCCCTAGGCCTCTATCAAGCTTTAAAAAAAAAAAAAAAATCCAAGACCCCCCTTCAAGATAAATTTGTAAATTTTTCGATAGAAAAATATTCCGGCCGAAGGCCGATTCCTCTTAAATTACAGGCACGTTATCGCTCGCCAGGAAAAAATCGACGCCAAAATTACAAGAAAAATCATAATATTGACAAAGAAATGGGGAGAAAGGTCTTAAAATCGCCAAACTAATGGGCCGAACGTCCTAATATCTGAAAACTAATGGGGTAGACATGAGGAAGAAGGGGATCCAGACAAAAGGCCCATCTCCCCTTAAATCAATGTTTACGGATCCAGCTTCCTTACCCACCCCAACTCGCAAGTGGTCATTTGTAACTCCTTGTAATGCTTCCCCTCGGCAACACAATCGTCGTTTTGCACGTTCTATTAATATTTGCCCTCCCTTCCTAATTCCTTTTATATCCTTATCCTCTCTCTCTCTCTCGTTCCTTATATATCCTCACTCTCACTCACTCTCTCTTCCTAAATAATTTGTATATTCTCTCTCTCTCTCCAATTACATACTCGCATGAGTTGAAGAGAATAAATTGCTAGATTATTCAAGGCTTCAGAAATTAATGCCATTCCAAACTCAAGCAATCATCCCATCCTTGCGTTTATCCCCCCCCCCCCCACACACACACTCAGACTTTCTCTCTCACTGGAACGTGTATTATGTGCATTTACGTAACAATGTAGAAAAGTAACTCTCACACACACCCTCTCTTTCTCATCCCCCCCTCTCTCTCTCTCTCTCTTTCTACTCCCCCTTCTCTCTCCCCACTCGAACGTGTGGTATGAATAACTATGTAAAGTACCGTAACTAACTAACTCACTCACTCTCAATCCACTCACCTACTCACTCACTCTCTCCTAATTTCATTCTCTCACTCTCTCCATCCCTCCTACTCTGTCTTCATCTCCCCTACTCTCTCTCTCTCTCTCTAACTCACTCCTACTCTCTCTCCCTCCCTCCTACTGTCTCCATCTCCCCTACTCACTCTCTCTCTCTCTCCCTCCCTCCTACTCTGTCTCCATCTCCCTTACTCACTCTCACTCTCTCTCCCTCCCTCCTACTGTCTCCATCTCCCCTACTCACTCTCACTCTCTCTCCCTCCTACTCTGTCTCCATCTCCCCTACTCACTCTCACTCTCTCTCCCTCCCTCCTACTCTGTCTCCATCTCCCCTACTCACTCTCTCTCCCTCCCTCCTACTCTGTCTCCATCTCCCCTACTCACTCTCACTCTCTCTCTCCCTCCCTCCTACTCTGTCTCCATCTCCCTTACTCACTCTCACTCTCACTCCCTCCTACTCTGTCTCCATCTCCCCTACTCACTCTCATTCTCTCTAACTCACTCCTACTCTCTCTCCCTCCCTCCTACTCTCTCCATCTCCCCTACTCACTCTCACTCTCTCCCTCTTTTAACTCACACGAATCTAAGAATTTCTTCTTCAATCGAGTTGTCAACTTGTGGAATGGGCTTCCCCGAGACGTTATAGACTGCAGCACCGTTGATTCATTTAAACTCTGCTTAGACAAATATCTCGCATCAAACCCGCGACTGACTGCGTTTGTAAATGAATAACTTTATTGTATACCCCCCTCAGTTACTAACCCCTCTGTCCCCTACTAACTTCCTAATCCTGCCACGGACATTAGTTCTAGGGCAGTAGTTCCCTTTCCAATGTTCCCTTACCCACTCTAAACCACTGTTTGGACACTTGATCCTCAGTGTTTTGGAGGACAAGCAGCCTAGAAGGGTCACTAGACCTGTTGTTGCTTGATTTCCTTTGTACTCCTTTGTACTCCTTTGTACTCCTCCCTCCTACTCTGTCTCCATCTCCCTTACTCACACTCACTCTCTCTCCCTCCCTCCCTCCTACTCTGTCTCCATCTCCCCTACTCACTCTCACTCTCTCCCTCCCTCCTACTGTCTCCATCTCCCCTACTCACTCTCACTCCCTCCCTCCTACTCTGTCTCCATCTCCCCTACTCACTCTCACTCCCTCCCTCCTACTCTGTCTCCATCTCCCCTACTCACTCTCTCTCCCTCCCTGTCTCCATCTCCCCTACTCACTCTCACTCTCTCTCCCTCCCTCCTACTCTGTCTCCATCTCCCCTACTCACTCTCACTCCCTCCCTCCTACTCTGTCTCCATCTCCCCTACTCACTCTCACTCCCTCCCTCCTACTCTGTCTCCATCTCGCCTACTCACTCTCACTCTCTCTCCCTCCTTCCTACTCTGTCTCCATCTCCCCTACTCACTCTCACTCTCTCCCTCCTACTCTGTCTCCATCTCTCCTACTCACTCTCTCTCCCTCCCTCCTACTCTCTCTCCATCTCCCCTACTCACTCTCACTCTCTCTCCCTCCCTCCTACTCTGTCTCCATCTCCCCTACTCACTCTCACTCTCTCCTACTCTGTCTCCATCTCCCCTACTCACTCTCACACACACACACACACTCTCTCTCTCTCATCACCCCTGCTAGCGTGCCTTCTCATTAACCTGTCTCGCCTCCCCGTGTGATTACTCGCTCGCATGCCTCTCTCTCGTATCTCACTTCCTTATTCTCTCTCTCTCTCTCCCTCACTCACTCACTCACTCACTCTCTCTCTCTCTCACACTTTCTCCATTCCTCCTACTCTCTCTTCTATCTTCTGTATTATGTCTGTCTGTCTGTCTGTCTCTCCAAACACAATGATAAAGTTTTTACGACGCTAGTAGAATAAGAATTATAACTTTTCGAGGCAAAATTAACTAATCTTACAAACCTATATTGACGTCTGACAATTATCGTTACGTTTCCATTCTTCTATCGTGTCACCTCCTTTCTAGTCTCTAATTCGAACACACACACACACATACAACATCCACACATACACAGGCATCCATTCTCTTTCTCTCTCTCTCTTGTAACTCATTTACTTACGCACATTCACTATCACACACACACACACTCTCACCTAAGCCCCCACAACATCAACTTGCCTAAAACTACCAACATCATTTTAGCTTCGTATATACCTACCGACTCACCTACCAACCTACTGTATCTATGAGATCTACCAACCTTCCTACAAAACCAAATAATCTACCTACTCTCCTTCCAACTAATCTACTTACCTACCTATTTGCATAATATAATACCTACCAGTTTCCTTATTTAGCATATATTCCTACCTACTACCATACAATCCAATCCATCTACAACATATACCAATCTTCCAATCTGCCTACAAAATCTACCAATATACCTCTCTCACCAACTTACCTACTCCCCTTCCAACCAACCTACCTACCTACACGACAATCTACCTAGCTTTCCAAGGCATCCCTCCACGAACCTACCTATCTACCTACTTATTAAAGGAGGCTACACTAACCAATTCGTACGAAGCGTTTCATAAGTTCACCCACAGAAAATAGTCGAGTCGAATGATAACACTCGTGTAAAAATGGACGATAGTTAAGGCTAAGTTGTGTATATACTGTATACCATGATATATACTGTATATATAAATATATATATTTTTTTTTCATTTTTCACTCAATTTGTATGGGTGTTTGTTAATCGATTTCAAGTATTAATTGAATCACTGTGTACCTAGTAGCATACCCACTTATCCATTTATCGAAATACTGACCCTATGTGCATACTGTATCTATCTAACTATCCATCCATCTATTTATCTATCTCCTTATCTGTCTATCTTTCTATCTATCTATGCTGTCTCCTTTCCTCCCTCTGTCCAGACTGTCTTTTGATGTTACCTTGTCCTACAGTACGGGTGAACTTGAGGCCTTTCAAGTCATCATCTTTCTCTCTGTTATGTCTGTCTCTCTCACACACTCACACTCACTCTCTCTAACCTATCATCCAACCCACTTACTTACCTATCCTCCTACCTACCTACCCTTCTACCTACCTACCAACCAACCTATCCCCCTACCAACCAACCTATCCCCCTACCCACCGACCTATCCCCCTACCCACCTACTTACCTACCAACCAACCAATCCTCATACCTACCTACTCACCTACCAATCTATTCACCTACCTACCCACTTACCAACTTACCCTTCTTCTACCTGCCTATTTGCTTACCCACCTACCTACCTATCTGTCTGTCTGTTTATAAACCCCCTCTTGCTCCCCGTTTCCCTGTCTTTCTGTCTGTTAGTGTGATCGCTCTGACAGGATAGATACCTACCTGTAGATAGCGTGCTGTCTCACTATAGAAGAAAAAACAAGAGCAACGAAGAGGAAGAATAAGAACTTGAGGTAGTAAAGGTGAAGGAGGGATGAGAGGAAGACAATGAGAAGAGGAAGATAGTAAAATGAGGAATGGAAGAAGATAAGAAATGGAAGACTGTGAGAAGAAAATGAGGAGAGGAATACAATGAGAAGTGGAAGAAAATGTGAGGAAGATGAGGAGGAAGAAAACTAGAAGAAAATGAGACAAAGAAAATGAGGAGTGGAAGCAAATGAGTGGAAGAAAAGGAGGAGAGTATGAACATGAAGAGGAAGAAAATTAGGAATGGTAGAAAATGAAGAGTGGAAGAAAATGAAGAGTGGAAGAAAATGAGGAGTGGAAGAAAATGAGTGGAAGAAAAGGAGGAGAGTATAAAAATGAGGAGTGGAAGAAGAGGAGGAGAGTATGAAAATGAGGAGAGTATGAAAATGAGGAGTAGAAGAAAATGAGGAGTGGAAGAAAATGAAGAGGAAAAAAAGAGAAGTAAATGTGTATACTACCTACTAATTTACCAACCTACCCAGGCTACTCACTTACCAACCTCCCTCTCCGTCTACCCCCCCCCCCCCCCTCTCTCTGTGTGTGTGTGTCCGTGTGATCGCTCAGACAGGACCGCCGCTAGCGTGCCGTCATACCGTAATAACAAGACCCACGGCAGGAGGAACAGGAAAAATAAAAAATAAAAGTAGAGCAAGACGGAGGAAATAGAGGAAGTAGATAATGATAACGATGGATGGAAGGAACAGGAAAACGAATAAGAGGAGGAGGATACTGAAATAGAGGAAGCAGATGATGACGAGGATAATAAGAATGAAGAGGAAGAGGGGGGAAGAGAGGAGGAGGATACGGAAATAGAGGAAGCAGATGATAATAACGATAAATAGAAGGACGAAAACTTACCTACCTATCTACCAACTTACCTACCTACCAACCAACTAACTAACTTACCTACCTACCAACCAACTAACAAACTTACCTATCTACCAACTTACCTACCTATCAACCAACCAACCAACTTACATACCTACCTACCTACCAACCAACCAACTTACCTACCAACTCTCCTACCTACTAACCAAATAACCAGGACCCACGGTAGAATGAGGGAGGACAAAGTGGAAACAAACAAAAAAGGCAATGCTGCACCGTCAGAATAACCGATCTTAATTAACATGCACCTAACAAAGAAAAAGGAAACATGGAGAGAGAGAGAGAGAGTGTGTGAGTGAGTGACAGCCATTAAAGAGAGTACAGGGATGACATGAGACCTTAAACTCACCTTTACTAGCAGACAAGATGACAGGGAAAGAGAATAAGGAGGGTTGCATAGTTACATAGATACCCAAACTGCACAGACCTTGCGGTTCCTACTAGGCAGTCTGAACTTATTTTTAACATGGGATTTGCTACAAAGTGGAAGGTAAAGATTGCAAAGCAAAAGACTCTTTCCCCACCCAATACTTCCTCCGACCTTAAATCGGCATGAACTTCACTTAGGGAAACAAGGCCCCAAGCATAATGAGAAAATATCTATCTATCTATTTCTTGTCGGACACCGTGATCCCCCCGGTGGGGGGGGGGGGGGGACACGAATGAATCACCTCCATGCACCTCTGTACTCACTCCTCAGTCAGTCAACGACCCTCCTCCCATCCAGCACCGCTTTCATGCATATACTTCTTAACTCCATCCTTCCACCTCTCTCTCGGTTTACCTCTCCCTTTCTACCCGGCCACTTCACTCTTGTACACTCTCTTAGTCATTCTCTCGCTTCCCATACGTTCCACATGGCCGAACTATCTCAAGGTGTTCCTTTTCACACAAGGTACTGTACAGTACATTACTATTACTTGTTTAGCCTAGCATAAAACAAAACACGGTATACAAGCTAGATAATCGAGTGAGTTGCCTTGGCATATGGAAGCATATGAAGGCGATTCATCCAGGGATTACAACGTTTGGCAATTAGATAGATAGATAGATAGATATTTAATCATAATATGGTAGGGTAGATTTTTTAGTTTTCTACCAGACGTTAAGCAATTGTATTCAGCTGATGAAATGAAACTCTGGGTAAGGATATATTAATAGGCTAAGTCAAACTTTTCGAGAAACACATACACATACGGTTGGTATTTGTTGTACTAGGCTACTTTTGTTAAAGCTAGACATGTTTACTCAGGTTAAGAAAGAGCTCTCGTATTCCCGGTATTAGCCTATATCTTATTATAAATGTAAATGTGCATAAAATATTCGCTACCAGAGCTCAACAACTAATAGTTTCTTACCAGTTACGACATGAACAGCAAGAGATACACCATATCACACTGCTTATTGTCCATGTTACATATTTCCCGGCGATACTACTGAGCATTTCCATAGCCCATTACGGTTAATAAGGTTGTGGTAATAATTGAGGTAAGGAATAATATGTGTGGAACTGGAAATTAGCAAAACTCTCACACGAAAATACTGCCTGGCTGCCCTCCCAGATACAAGGCCTAGTACTCAAGGCGGTTTTCCCGCCAAAAAGTCACGTGACTCACAGCTCGTGTATCTCGCCACACATATAGTATAATGATACCACAACACCTTTATTTTGTCAAAATTAATTCCAATGATTTATAAAGAAGAATGTTCATGAAATGTAACCTGAAAAAGATGCTTGAAAAGCTTCATATATACATGCAGGTAATAGAAGTATTTGGCAACTGTAGTGATAAATTATTGCCTCGTTTTCTAGATACATTGCAAGAGTAAATATTAAGTTTTACCATTATATAAACAAATATTAAGTATTTAGTGAACTTAATTTATATCTGTGTATAGGCTGCTACAATTCATAAAGAACAAACATGGTATATAGTCAGTATTTCTTTATTTGTTCAACACAATGGTTTTACAGTCGATGCCTGTAATATAAAATACAGATATTATCTGTATTATTATGTTCCTTCCAACAACCAACTATACTCCTAAAATCGATTAATGAAATTTACAAACGCATGTGGCAGTCCGTGGATTCGAATCCAGGATGCTCACACCGAAAATCAACACCTTATGCATCGCACCACGAAGACAGTTAAAAGAATGGTGGACACTGCCTACGATTTAGTATGCAACTTCGAACCCTGCATATCAATCTAAGCATGTACACACATCCCAACTGCAACTCACGTAGGCTATGCATATGTGAATGGAAAGAGCAATTAATGGGGCCTTAACCACTAGGGAAGTCCTCTCGATAAATTACCCCTGAACCAATATCAATTATTATGTTCCTTCCAACAACCAACTATACTCCTAAAATCGATTTTAAGTTTACTGTGAATTTTCTGTTGATAAATACAGTGCACCCTATTTCATGTTTACGGCTTTTAGTGTTCCTACAACCCTAACTCCCTGTTGCACCCTTTCCCGCACTTCTTCCTCCATACTCCCATCTTTACTCAACATACTGTCCAAATACTTAAATGAGCTGGCGTTCTCCAAATCTGACCTTTCAACCTCACCTCCCACTCCGTGAATGCACCCCTTTTCAGAGACCACAACCTTACTCTTCCCCGCATTTATATACTGTATGTTATGTTACTTGGAAATTCATAGTAAAGAACTGCATATTATTCAGGTCACCACAGTTTGTTTCCCCAGATGGGACATCACAAATGTCCACTACATCCAGGTTCCTATTTACTGCTAGGTCAACAGAAGCATCTTCTGATTACATTGATGCTCCTATTTTATTAAGGGTGATTGTTTAATGTATTTAACAATTATATACTGTTAGTTTTCTTCCTAAACGTCCATCAAGCTAATAATAATAATAATAATAATTCAAAAAATAACAAATAACAAATAAATAAATATATAAATAAAAGATCCGAGAAAAATAATCCGGCCCAAGGCAATTTCTCCTTAATTGCAGGCTCACTATTGCTCGCGAAGAAATAATTTAGTAAGTAAATTTCATGGAAGATTATGTAATCACCAAAGTAATGGGGCAAATGCATTACAATTTAAAAAACTATTGGGGCTAAACATGAGGGAGAAGGGGGCACAGAAAACCCCAAGGCAGGAGATATGAGGGATATTATGTTGCCTAAACCCAGAATGCCTCCTCTTACTTCTAAAAGATTATCACCATAACCCTGGCAAATTCACCACTTACGCTGTACGGAATAAACACGTCTATATGATCACTGAATGGTATAGCTACATGCCCAATTATCTCACTCTCAAACGCACTCTCTCTCTCACACACACACACTTACTTACACTGTCTCACTCACTCACTCACTCACACACACACACTTACACTGTCTCACTCACTCACTCTCACATACACTCACTCTCTCTATCTCTCTCTCCCTCACACACACTGTGACGCACCCAGTGCGTGGCAACTTAACCTGATTGTACTCCTTGGTACTCCACTGTGCCGCCGCGGTGCGGTGCCGCTGTGCCGCTGTGCCGTGCTGGCTGCTTATATTGAGTGTGACAACGTATAACTATGTTCTTTGTATCTCTGCAAAGGTCTCGTCATGTGCTAACCAGTGGTGGGTTTTGTTTTGAGCCATGTCGAGACCTTCCATTTAATATGTAGTATCAATAGAGAAGTTGATAGATGAGACAATAGGAATTCAGAGAGAGAGAGTGAGTTAGACTTCAGAGCGAGAGGGTAGCAATGCGCCACGCTGCCGGGGGGGTGGTTGCCAGACGTATGGACCGGTTGGCAGCCCTGCGCTTATAGCTAGGTGCGACAGGGTTGGGAGTACATTGCCGCCTGCCTATGCTGCCTGGGCTGCCCATGTTGTCGTACTGCACATTGCCTGGTGGCTCGCTGTGTGTTCCATGATCAGGTTGCCTAGAACCTTTGAGATTCTAACATCCCTTGCCCTCTCTCCCAATTTCTCACGGTTGCACTCTTTCTCTCTGACGACATTACTCTCATTTCATTCTTCTCTCTATTTAAATGCATAACCTTCCCTTGAGGTCCTAAAGGAGTTTCAGCACTCACCTCTCGTATTACTCTTAGGACAAGCATATATTTACATGTATTAGATTTAAGGGGTTAATGTGAACAGCGATCTTCTTGATGAGGATAGTTGGTGAACGTTCTACATGTTCACGAGTTATATGCCCAGCTCATCATCCAATTTGTGACTAGACTAGTGCCATGTGTAAGAGCCCGACCATGCCCAGGAGTTGTCTGTAGAGGGGCGAGGACTTAGCCTTGATTTGCCTACCGAGCCAGGAGCGAGTGCAGTACCAGAGACTACAGCTCGCTCGTAGTGCCGGTATAGTAGAGTAACGTAATTTATCTGTCCTTGTGTTCTCTGCAGTCTTTTCCTGGGTTCTCGCTTTCGGTGCTGGGACTCGTTGTTCCTGTGACTTGGCCTGCTAGCTAGAACACATGGGGATGATGAGTGGGTGATATCTTTATTTTACTATGCATTGCAGCTCTCTTTAAGTTTATGTATATAACACTTTACAATACACATTACTCACACACAAGACAACACTATTAATACTTTCATGTATCAATTAACTGCACTGTCGTTTTGCTGCTGTGTCCGGAGTTCCGTTGCGTAGGGCGCATACGGACTCAGAGGGGAGACAGAGTGAGAGAAGCGAAGTAGCCTATGCGGTAGTAGGCTACCGGCGCAGTACTGTTGCCTGCAACCTTTTAGTTATTCCAAGTATAGATTCATTCTTATAATAAGTGACTATTATTTATGTTCCTTCCATGTGTATTATTAGGTATCTACTGGATCATGAACATCTTGTATGCTACATGCTAGTGCATGTTAGTAGGGGACAGTTATTCTAGTGCACGCGCTTTCAAGTAGGCGTGTACATTTGTCATTTAGCATTTCACTATCATACCTTTAGCCTGCTTCTATTCTACATTATTAGAGGCTTAATATTAACGTAGTTTCTTGAGTATTGCATTTCTTTAGTACTAACGTAACCTATAAATGTCTGAGGGAGTTTAGCCTCATAGCCTACCCCTGTTGTACACTTTCGCCGAGTTAAGGTACCTCGTTACCATAGACGATAACTCTGTAGGGCGTTGGTGCTTTTGTTGTCTGGAGCATATAGTATTTGGGACTGGAATCGAGCGTGTCGTTGTCACATAAGCCATTTCTGTCCTACGATCAAGAATCCCGAATATGTATTGCCGATCCAGCCGTAACAAAATGGCGACCTTGCACAAGATTCAGTAGTATCCTATCACATGTTTTTTGGAGAACTATTCTATGCTACCTAGTAGAGCTGGCTAGAATTTTCTTGCATATTGGAGGAATTTTTATTGTGTCATTATTGTATTGGTGGACTTGCAGATTGTTTCGTTGGGGGTGTCTAGAGTAGAGTCATTCAAGCATCTTTAACATTTTGTGAGTCGAGACTGCAATTAGTAATAAGCACTTTTTTTTTTTTATGAACAGCAATTGTATAACCAGCACTATGTCTAATGACTCATCATTTACGGGGGAGGATAACACGGTACAGCCTAGTAACCAGCAAGTACAACAGATGTTTAGGGAGGGGAGTGTTATAAGTGGAGAGAGGGATGCCCGGGCATTTTTGCAGACACCTTTGACCGAACAGCGCCTGCAGGCTATTGATTGTTACGGTCTTCGCTGTTTAGCCACGGTTTTGGGGCGGGACTGTCCTGACAGTTGGCCCAAGAAGAATTTGGTGGCATGTTTGTTGGGTGATGGCGATGGGGCGGTGGGTGGAGTGGGGTCTTGGGGGGTTCCCTCCAAGCCTCCATTCCACTCTACCCCTGAGCTGGGCCCTCAGCCAGCGAGTCTTAGCACGATGCAGCAGGAGGGTTCTCAAGGGCAAGCTGGCTTACCCGTAAACACGTCTCGGTGTGGATCCCCCATTTTGTGCTCTCCCCCCCAGGCCTGTCTCCTGAGATGTTATTTCAGCTAGAACTAGCTAAGTTTAAGCTGCAGGAGACTCGGATACAACAGGCTAGTATAGAACGGATTAAGCTGCAGGAGACTCAGATACAACAGGCTAGTATAGAACGCATAGAGGTTGCTAGAATCCAAGCCAATCAGGATGCAACCAGGTACCAGGCTGAAATGGATGTCGAGAAGTCTAGAGTAGAGACCACGGGGCGTCATCTCGGTGGTGGGCACCGGGTTACAGACTCACTTTCGCATTTAATTAAGTTAGTACCCGCATTTGATGAGACAGCAGTGACTGAGTTTTTTGCTCGTTTCGAAAAGAAGTGTCGTGAGTATGACTGGCCGGAGGTTAAATGGGCAGCATTAGTTTCATCACGTCTAGTGGGTAAGGGGTTGAAAGCCTACGATGCACTGTCACTGGACGAGAGTGTAGTGTATGGACTGGTGAAGGAGGCTGTGCTCCGGGCCTACGAACTGCAACCCGAAACTTATAGATTGAAGTTCCGTGGCGTGAATAAGAAGAGCGACGTCAGTTTTATGGAGCACGCACGGGACTTAACAGATGCAGGTAATAACTGGTTTCGGTCCGAGCACGCAGAGTCGGCTGAGGAAATTAAGCAACTTTTCTATCTGGAACAGTTTTACAAATGTACTGGAACCGATCTAACGCTGAACATTAAGGAAAAATGTCCCAAGACAGTAGAGGAGGCTGCCAAGATGGCAGACCTCAGATTATCATCGATTCGTGGTTGCGGTGCCGCTCAGAGGGCTGAGTCAGGGCAGAAGGGGCGCTATACCCCACCCACCAGAGTTTTCGATAATAACAAATCCTATGACACACATAACCACACTAAATGCATTGCACCTAATAACACCTACAAACACAAGCCTCTCCCGTTTACTAAAGGTCAGGCCCCTTCTTCGCCCGCACAAGGGAAGAAGCCCATTGGGGATGTGAAATGTTACAAATGTCAGAAGCTAGGCCATTATTCACGTGAGTGCCCTAGTAACACTCCCGCTAAGCCGGTGTCATTGGTTCACAGTATCGGTGTGTCTCTGAAGGCTGCAGCAACTGCCCGGGGTAGGTTGTCAGCAGCTGAGGCACACGCGGTAAAGAAGCGTACGGAAGGCTCGACACCTGTCCGGGACACTTTCTGTAGCCATCGGGGGCACGGGTTTGTGAGCTGGGGGAGTGAACTACGGAGGGTTGACTTGCTGAGGGATACGGGGGCTTCGCAAACTTTGTTGAGGAACTTCACAGGGAAACCGATAAATGCGGCCAGAGTTGTTGTGGTGCAGGGTATAAATGCTACGAGGTCATACCCACTTGTGAGGTTGGAGTTGAGAGTGGGAGAGGTGTGCAGGGAGCTGGATGTAGGGATCGTTGAGTGTTTGCCAGTTGAGGGCGTCGACCTTCTTCTCGGCAACGACTTTGCGGTGCCCACTTCCGGGACTCCACCCTTAGTCGTTGCCGAGAGGGCGGCCGACGTGGATGGTGAGAATCGGGAATGGGTTGGGAGGTGCCAACAGGATGAGATGGCCTGTGTGGTAACCCGATCTCGCTCTGCGGCTCCTGCACAGCCTAGCACTCAACCTCGGGGACAGTGGAGGAAGGATCAGGAGAAGGTTGCTAAGGGCAGGAAAAGGGACATTGATTCTGCTGCACTTCTCGGTGATTCGGTACTTGGACCTATAATAAACACGGGAGTTGACTCTGGCCCAGATATGGTGTGTAACAAGGCAGAGTTGGGTAAGACTTCGCGTGAGGCAAGAGCTGTAGCGAGAGCCACTAAGGCAGTAGAGCCTACTAGCCGGGGTAATGTCTTATTACAAAACCATCTTGATGCATTGACGCCCAGGGACATTAGTGAGCAGCAGCTGCAAGACGCTAGCCTAGCTCGTTATAGCAATGGTGCCATAGAGTTGGAGGAAGATGGGGATGCGAAGCCGGGAGATTTCTTTAGGCTCAACAGGATATTGTACCGCAGATTTCTAGACCCCAAATCGAAGTGGGAGGGCGGTGCGAGGGTAGTAGACCAGGTGGTTGTTCCAAATAAGTATAGAGAGTCCTTATTGTGTCTGGCGCATGATGTGCCGGTGGCGGGTCATTTGGGGGTAACAAAAACATTGGCGGCATTGGGCAGGTTTTTCTGGTGGCCTGGGGTCAAGGCTGATGTCTGTGCATGGGTGGCTGGGTGTGCGACCTGCCAGACAACGGGGAAGCCTAACCAGACAATCCCGAAGGCACCTTTGTTTCCCATACCTGTCACCGGGCCTCCGTTCAGCAAAGTTGTAGTAGATTTGGTTGGCCCTTTCCCGCCTACTAGTAGTGGCAATAAATTCCTGTTGACAATCATGGATGTGGCTACGAGATACCCGGACGCATACCCCATGAGAAATGGCTCGGCAAAGGCAGTTGTTAAAAACTTATTATTGTTCTGTTCCCGTTATGGATTTCCACGTGAGGTGCAGTCAGACCAGGGGAGCAATTTTACATCCAAATTGTTCAAGCAAACCCTTCAGTTGCACGGTATATGTTCTGTAGTGTCGTCAGCCTACCATCCCGAGAGTCAGGGAGTCTTGGAGCGGTGGCACTCGACCCTGAAGAGTATGCTACGCTGTTACTGTGCAGAACATGACACTGATTGGGATTTGGGTCTGCCGTATGTTCTGTTCGCTGCACGTGAAGTCCCAGGAGAGAGCCTGGGGTTCAGTCCAAATCAACTAGTCTTTGGCCATAATGTGAGAGGACCTTTAAGTATGGTGAAAGAGATCTGGGAGGGCGAAGAGAAGCCGGGGTCTGTACTTAAATATATCCTTGAGAGCCGGGAGAGACTTATAGGTTGCATGGCAGCGGCAGGTAATAACTTGGTTAATGCACAGGCGTTCATGAAGCACCAGTATGACGCCAAGGTGAGGCTTCGGGAGTTTTCGGTGGGTCAGGAGGTAATGTTGCTTTTACCTTTGCCTGGACACCCCCTTTCTGCCAAGTTTATTGGGCCGTATGTGGTGGCTAAGAAACTGTCCGACCTTGATTATCTCGTTGCAACACCTGACCGTAGAAAAAAACATCAGTTATGTCATGTTAACCTCATGAAAGAGTATGTGAGACGCCCCTCAGAGCCTCTCACTGTCCCTGTGCTGGCCTGCAGCGGCCAGGGTGGAGAAGGAGGTGGGGACAGTCATGCTGCTGAGGAGGATAGCTGGGACTGTGTCATTTCCGCGGAACAGTGGGCGGGGAATACTGAACAAGAGGCTAGGCAAGCTGTAAGTCACCTGCCTGAGCACCAGGGTGCTGCTGTCCTAGGCCTGTTCAGGTCATACCCCTCTGTTTTCGCCGAACACCCAGGTCTCACTACTCAGGTAACGCACGACATGGACGTCGGTGATAATGTGCCCTTCAAGTCAGTGCCCTACCGTGTGCCCCCGGTAAAGTTGCCAGCTTTACGGGAGGAGTTAAAGTACATGGTTGAGAGAGGGATGATCACTGAAGGTTATGTGAAGTGGACATCACCCGTCACGTTGCAGCCAAAACCTGACGGCAAGGTGCGGTTCTGCATAGATTTTCGTAGGCTAAATGGCTTGACCACTACCAACCCTTACCCTTTGCCTCGAGTTGACGACAGCGTGGACAAGATAGGGAATGCAAAGTACCTTACTAAAATTGATCTTGTAAAAGGCTACTGGCAAGTACCCCTGTCGGACCGAGCTAAGCAAGTTTGTGGTTTTGTGGTAGATGGCAAGACCTACCAATGTAACGTAATGCCTTATGGGCTTAAGAACGCACCTGCCACGTTTCAGAACCTGATGAACGATATTTGTGACGAAATCCCTAACTGCACGGTCTACCTTGATGACGTGATAGTGTATGATGACAATTTTGAAAATCACCTAAGGCACTTAGAGACCCTGTTTGGGAAGTTGCACGATGCTGGGCTGGTGGTGAACCTGAGGAAGTGCGAGTTTGTAAAGGCTACTGTGCAGTATCTTGGCTTCGTGGTCGGGTTAGGCCGGGTGTGCCCCCCCCTGAGCAGGATACAGGCTATCAATATGTTTCCCAGGCCTACCACTAAGCGCCAGGTCATGCGGTTCCTAGGTATGATAGGCTATTATAGGCGCTTCATCCGGGGATACTCTACTGTCTTAGCACCGTTAACTGATCTACTGTCGAAGTCAGTGAAGTTCTGTTGGGCTGCGGAGTGTCAGAGGGCTTTCGACCTAGTCAAGCACCTGCTGTGTACACATCCGATTTTGAGAGCCCCAGACTTCTCCAGGAGTTTTCAGCTGGCGACTGATGCCAGCGGTGTGGGTGCCGGGGCAGTGTTACTGCAGACTGATTCCGAGGGCTTGGAACACCCAGTGAGCTTCTTTTCTCGCAAGTTTAATTCGGCACAAAGGAATTACTCGACTATAGAGAAGGAGCTTCTTGCTATCGTTTTGTCGCTCAAACATTTCGAAGTTTATGTTCCAGCCTACGGCCCGGTAGTGACGATTTATACGGACCATCATCCCTTGAAATTCCTAAATCAGTTTCACAATCGGAATATGCGGTTGACCAGGTGGTCCCTAATGCTCCAAGAGTATAATCTCAACATTCAGCATATTGCCGGGAGTGAGAACGTGATAGCAGATTGTCTATCAAGGGTTGATGATCCAGGATAGTCGTGCACGGTGTGTGGGTTGAGCAGGAGTAAAATTAGGCTATCATAACGCCGTCCAAAAAGATTATAAAACAATAAAATAAACGAGAATTTTTTTTTTAGTTTTGTAAGTCTTTATTGTTGTAGCATGATGCATGCGATATTGTGTTTTATGTATAATTCACACTTCAGTTGTTGTGCACCTTTTGCAATTAGTGGCAGCTAAGGGTAGCAGGTCGGTTGGTTGCCTGTCAGATTTTGATAATGCTTCTAAGGTCGATTATCTAAAATCTTGGGGGGGCTGTGACGCACCCAGTGCGTGGCAACTTAACCTGATTGTACTCCTTGGTACTCCACTGTGCCGCCGCGGTGCGGTGCCGCTGTGCCGCTGTGCCGTGCTGGCTGCTTATATTGAGTGTGACAACGTATAACTATGTTCTTTGTATCTCTGCAAAGGTCTCGTCATGTGCTAACCAGTGGTGGGTTTTGTTTTGAGCCATGTCGAGACCTTCCATTTAATATGTAGTATCAATAGAGAAGTTGATAGATGAGACAATAGGAATTCAGAGAGAGAGAGTGAGTTAGACTTCAGAGCGAGAGGGTAGCAATGCGCCACGCTGCCGGGGGGGTGGTTGCCAGACGTATGGACCGGTTGGCAGCCCTGCGCTTATAGCTAGGTGCGACAGGGTTGGTAGTACATTGCCGCCTGCCTATGCTGCCTGGGCTGCCCATGTTGTCGTACTGCACATTGCCTGGTGGCTCGCTGTGTGTTCCATGATCAGGTTGCCTAGAACCTTTGAGATTCTAACATCCCTTGCCCTCTCTCCCAATTTCTCACGGTTGCACTCTTTCTCTCTGACGACATTACTCTCATTTCATTCTTCTCTCTATTTAAATGCATAACCTTCCCTTGAGGTCCTAAAGGAGTTTCAGCACTCACCTCTCGTATTACTCTTAGGACAAGCATATATTTACATGTATTAGATTTAAGGGGTTAATGTGAACAGCGATCTTCTTGATGAGGATAGTTGGTGAACGTTCTACATGTTCACGAGTTATATGCCCAGCTCATCATCCAATTTGTGACTAGACTAGTGCCATGTGTAAGAGCCCGACCATGCCCAGGAGTTGTCTGTAGAGGGGCGAGGACTTAGCCTTGATTTGCCTACCGAGCCAGGAGCGAGTGCAGTACCAGAGACTACAGCTCGCTCGTAGTGCCGGTATAGTAGAGTAACGTAATTTATCTGTCCTTGTGTTCTCTGCAGTCTTTTCCTGGGTTCTCGCTTTCGGTGCTGGGACTCGTTGTTCCTGTGACTTGGCCTGCTAGCTAGAACACATGGGGATGATGAGTGGGTGATATCTTTATTTTACTATGCATTGCAGCTCTCTTTAAGTTTATGTATATAACACTTTACAATACACATTACTCACACACAAGACAACACTATTAATACTTTCATGTATCAATTAACTGCACTGTCGTTTTGCTGCTGTGTCCGGAGTTCCGTTGCGTAGGGCGCATACGGACTCAGAGGGGAGACAGAGTGAGAGAAGCGAAGTAGCCTATGCGGTAGTAGGCTACCGGCGCAGTATTGTTGCCTGCAACCTTTTAGTTATTCCAAGTATAGATTCATTCTTATAATAAGTGACTATTATTTATGTTCCTTCCATGTGTATTATTAGGTATCTACTGGATCATGAACATCTTGTATGCTACATGCTAGTGCATGTTAGTAGGGGACAGTTATTCTCGTGCACGCGCTTTCAAGTAGGCGTGTACATTTGTCATTTAGCATTTCACTATCATACCTTTAGCCTGCTTCTATTCTACATTATTAGAGGCTTAATATTAACGTAGTTTCTTGAGTATTGCATTTCTTTAGTACTAACGTAACCTATAAATGTCTGAGGGAGTTTAGCCTCATAGCCTACCCCTGTTGTACACTTTCGCCGAGTTAAGGTACCTCGTTACCATAGACGATAACTCTGTAGGGCGTTGGTGCTTTTGTTGTCTGGAGCATATAGTATTTGGGACTGGAATCGAGCGTGTCGTTGTCACATAAGCCATTTCTGTCCTACGATCAAGAATCCCGAATATGTATTGCCGATCCAGCCGTAACAACACATACTCACTCTCTCTCTCCAATTATCCCCAGACTCAAGTCCCCTATACCTGGTACTGCCTAAGGGATAATCACTCTCCTCACCGGCGCCCTACTCAATAAAAGTGGCCGACACAAATAGTTTGATGTAATTAACTAGCTATTTACTTAACCTAATTAGCCCCTTCTATACCGGTGTCGTCTTTTTTTATTTTATTCTTGCTATGTTTAGACGATTTTATGAAGTTTAAGAAGGATTTGAGTTAGTAAAAGGGGTTAAGTGAGATATTTCGAAGCCTGTTAATTGCTGGAGGCCTTTTCCAAACTTACTAAAATCCTCTAATAGCCAGAATAAAGTTAAAAGGACGTCGCCGGTACAGAAGGGGTTAAGCTGTATTTTAGGTACAGGCAGGTATCATGAATAATTATAATTGAGGGTTTAATTAACTGGCCTCAATTATCCCAGGTGTCCACAATTATATACCCCTTTGACGGTAGGTACAGTTGGCCAAATAAGTGATGTCGCGGCACCAAATAAATTGTGATCAGTAATTGGCCTCAGCACTATCTAAACTTTATTTCATTGTTTCGAGTGAGATATACAAACATGAGCTTACCTTTACATACCCTATTCAACATCTGACAGACATTAATACAGCACACAGCGAGCAAAACGTAATGACAGCGGCGACACTACTTATTTGACCAACCGTACAATCACAAAGGATACATTATTACCGTACACAAACCTAATAGGCAAATGTAGTTAGCTAAGAGAGAGAGAGAGAGAGAGAGAGAGAGAGAGAGAGAGAGAGAGAGAGAGAGAGCGAGAGAGCGAGCGTGAAAGTAGGTCGTGTGGTGGTCGAAAGGGGGGGAGGGAGGGTCCGAAACGGGGGGAAGGGGGGTGGGGGGCGTAGCTAGGAAATGGAACCGCAGGGGGGAAGGAGGGGGGGGGGGGGGAGCGTACAAAGATGGGTGAGGTCATGAAGAGGCGTAAGAGGAGGTAAGTGAGAGAGAGAGAGAGAGGCGTACAAAGATGGGCGAGGTCATGAGCAGGCGTAAGAGGAGTTAAGTGTGTGTGTGTGTGTGTGTGTGTGTGTGTGTGTGTGAGAGAGTGAGAGAGAGAGCGTGTGTATGTGTGAGAGTGAGAGAGAGAGAGTAGCTTGTAAACGTGTGCAAGTAATCGTGTTATAAGTTGTGCCCCAGTTGTAGGGTTGTAGGGCTAATAATTCTGATTATCATTAGACGATTTTATACAGCGTAGGAAGGATCTGCGGGAGTTAGATGGGTGAATACCGGTCCGATCAACCCTCTGACTTCCACACACCCTCCTAATCTGAATAAAATCGTCTAATAGTAGCCAAAGAACAAAAAAAGAAATGCGTCATCGGATCTTGAAACGGTTAAGATTGTTAAAAATAGATAGATATAGATAGATAGATAGACAGATAGAAAGATATATAGCATACAGAACACCCGCACCAATGCCTGATCCCATTTTACTCAAAGCTTTGAAGCATATCGTATCAACTATAATTAATCTATCAAATAAGATTAATGTTCCGCGATAAAATTATGGCACATGATTATATTAAATGCATTTCGAATTGTCATTGAAATTAATTAATTATCTCTCACTCTCACACACACTCTCTTTTGTTTTATATCTCTCTCTCTCTCTCTCTTCTTAGCTATCCTTTCCTTCCACTTTCCCTTACTATCGGGTATGCTATCCCTACTAGTATTAAGTCCTGACCACCTCGTTGGGATCGTCAGATCTGTGTGGCCAGTTTATCAATGTAAATCTCTCTCACCCTCAATCTCTCTCTACCTTACACACACAGACACAAACACAATGCTCTCACTCTCTCTCTCTCTCCTCTCGTGTCCTAATTCCCATCTTCCTCTCTGCTCGTATATTTATTCAACTTTTCAAACTAATTCCCCTGACTGTCTTATCATTCATATGTGCTCGCTTTCTCTCTCTCTCTCTCTCTCTCTCTCTCTCTCTCTCTCTCTCTCTCTCTCTCTCTCATTTCACTTACTCTTTATCCTTTATCATACCGGATCATTTCTCCTATCTTCCTATTTTATTGATTTTTTGTTTCTCTCTCTCTCTCATTTCAGTTACTCTATCTTTCATCATATCGGATCATTTCCCCATTTTTCTATTTTAATTCATCTTATGAGATAACTATTTTCCCCTTACTTGTTATTTTACCGATCAATTATACTTGATGATTTTCTGATATTTCTAGGCTAGTCCCATTTCGTTACCTTATCCCTGACTCCCTTCCTTATATATTTATCTTATTAATTATATAATCTTATCTATTTTTCTTATCAATTATATAATCTTATCTATTTATCTTATTTATTTATCATATTGATGTATCATATGGAGTTACCTTATTTATTTACTTTATTTAGCTCATCTATCTTTTGTATTTATCTTTTGTATTTACTCGATCTATTTATCTTATATATTTACCTTTTTTTATTAATCTTATGTATTCATCTTGTATACCGGTATATATATCTTTTATATTTAATGTATTCATGATATCGCATCCTTTCTATTCCCTCCCTTCTCTCCGGGTTCCTGAATCTCTCTGGTGGTGTCTGTATTGATTTAATCTTAGTGAGAGGCCATGTCATACCAGCGCTTATTCCGGCAAATTTTCTAAGAGCAAGTTTTTTCTCGCAATATTTCAGGGTTTGTTAACATTGCTATCGGGAATTAGACCAAAATTTGAAGATGTTTGGTGGCTTAAGACTACTAAAAGTTTAAAATGTTCAGGGCATTTTAACACTGGTAAAGGGAAACAGAAAACGAAGAAAATTAGAGTCCCTAAAATATCTTGCTATTGGTTAGGCTATACCCGTGGGGGTATCTTTCATAGGTGTATATTATAGGTTATATTAGGGTATATGGGGGGTCATTACTCTGTCTTGGTGTGATGGAGGAGGTGGTGATAGTGGTGAGGAGGGTATGCGGAGGCGGGGGGAGGAAGAACAGAGAAAGAAAAGAGATAGGGGAGGGAAAATTGGAAGATGATGAAGAGATGAGAAGGAAGTTAAAGAGGATGAAGAAACGTGAGAGAGAGAGAGAGAGAGTACAAAGGAGTACAAAGGAAATCAAGCAACAACAGGTCTAGTGACCCTTCTAGGCTGCTTGTCCTCCAAAACACTGAGGATCAAGTGTCCAAACAGTGGTTTAGAGTGGGTAAGGGAACATTGGAAAGGGAACTACTGCCCTGGAACTAATGTCCGTGGCAGGAGAGAGAGAGAGAGAGAGAGAGAGAAGCGCACCTATTTTCACCACTCCCTAATAGAATCACCCCTCCCAGCCTACAAACATACACACAGACACAGCTCTCTCCCCCATAGGCCTACACATACATCAAACACGGTGTATTCTTCTGATATGGTAAACAGGCCTTCATATCAGGCTCATAAATAAATACACACACACACACACACACATCTACGCCCAGACACACACACACACACACATACACATACACATACACACACACACACACGCACCCATTTTCAGTTAACTAGGAGATCCTCTGCGAGCGGGTGGTGGTGGATGGAATCTGATCCCAAATGAAGCCACTACTTTTAAGCTCCTCGGTGGACTAGTGGTTAAGGTGTTGGAGTGCTGCACTACTGGCCTGGATTCGAGCCCTGGCTGGGTCATATCACAAAAATATTAATTACCGGTACATAATTCCTTGGCTCACTCTTAACTTCTAACGATTCTGGGAGATGTGAATCCAATTTTGTGAACTCCTATAATTAGCACTGATAAATATGGCCCAACTGAAATATTACTCTACGGATTTAATGAATCTAGTTTCACTAGCTTTTTATGACTTGTTTTCTAACTGGTAAGTGTGTGGTACACTCGGATATACTCACTAATATGAATTTGTGGATCCCAATGTTTTTCTTTATGCAATGCTAACAATCTGGATTTATTTATGGATAGTACTTGCGTTTCAATAAACACTATACATAGTTTTGTACTTGATATATAGACAATTATATTCATAAATTCGTTTCCTGAGACATACTTCCACAATTATGAATAGGTAAGTTCCATAATTATGAATAGGTAAGTTAAGTCCACGAATATTTATGAGTGGGCTATAGACTATGGCATCTGAGTGGACAATCGGCCTAATAAGTGATGTCGCGGCAAATAACCAATAATAATTGGTATCAGCACTATCTAAGCTGTAATTCATCGTTGCGAGTGAGATATACAAACATGTTCCTATCTTTACCCACCCTATTCAACATCTGGCCGACATTAATACAACACAGAGCGAGCCACACGTAATGACAGCTGAGACATGACTTATTAGCGCGACCCGTACATTGGTTAGCGGACTCGGCTTACAACCAAGAGAACTCGAGTTTGATCCAGAGTAGAATGAGATATAAAGTCTTCTCACACACCTACGCCTCAGTTTAAC
>JBAKBP010031662.1:0-24158 GCA_037953745.1 Lithodes maja
GGGAGAGACTTATAGGTTGCATGGCAGCGGCAGGTAATAACTTGGTTAATGCACAGGCGGTCATGAAGCACCAGTATGACGCCAAGGTGAAGCTTCGGGAGTTTTCGGTGGGTCAGGAGGTAATGTTGCTTTTACCTTTGCCTGGACACCCCCTTTCTGCCAAGTTTATTGGGCCGTATGTGGTGGCTAAGAAACTGTCCGACCTTGATTATCTCGTTGCAACACCTGACCGTAGAAAAAAACATCAGTTATGTCATGTTAACCTCATGAAAGAGTATGTGAGACGCCCCTCAGAGCCTCTCACTGTCCCTGTGCTGGCCTGCAGCGGCCAGGGTGGAGAAGGAGGTGGGGACAGTCATGCTGCTGAGGAGGATAGCTGGGACTGTGTCATTTCCGCGGAACAGTGGGCGGGGAATACTGAACAAGAGGCTAGGCAAGCTGTAAGTCACCTGCCTGAGCACCAGGGTGCTGCTGTCCTAGGCCTGTTCAGGTCATACCCCTCTGTTTTCGCCGAACACCCAGGTCTCACTACTCAGGTAACGCACGACGTGGACGTCGGTGATAATGTGCCCTTCAAGTCAGTGCCCTACCGTGTGCCCCCGGTAAAGTTGCCAGCTTTACGGGAGGAGTTAAAGTACATGGTTGAGAGAGGGATGATCACTGAAGGTTATGTGAAGTGGACATCATCCGTCACGTTGCAGCCAAAACCTGACGGCAAGGTGCGGTTCTGCATAGATTTTCGTAGGCTAAATGGCTTGACCACTACCAACCCTTACCCTTTGCCTCGAGTTGACGACAGCGTGGACAAGATAGGGAATGCAAAGTACCTTACTAAAATTGATCTTGTAAAAGGCTACTGGCAAGTACCCCTGTCGGACCGAGCTAAGCAAGTTTGTGGTTTTGTGGTAGATGGCAAGACCTACCAATGTAACGTAATGCCTTATGGGCTTAAGAACGCACCTGCCACGTTTCAGAACCTGATGAACGATATTTGTGACGAAATCCCTAACTGCACGGTCTACCTTGATGACGTGATAGTGTATGATGACGATTTTGAAAATCACCTAAGGCACTTAGAGACCCTGTTTGGGAAGTTGCACGATGCTGGGCTGGTGGTGAACCTGAGGAAGTGCGAGTTTATAAAGGCTACTGTGCAGTATCTTGGCTTCGTGGTCGGGTTAGGCCGGGTGTGCCCCCCCCCCTGAGCAAGATACAGGCTATCAATATGTTTCCCAGGCCCACCACTAAGCGCCAGGTCATGCGGTTCCTAGGTATGATAGGCTATTATAGGCGCTTCATCCGGGGATACTCTACTGTCTTAGCACCGTTAACTGATCTACTGTCGAAGTCAGTGAAGTTCTGTTGGGCTGCGGAGTGTCAGAGGGCTTTCGACCTAGTCAAGCACCTGCTGTGTACACATCCGATTTTGAGAGCCCCAGACTTCTCCAGGAGTTTTCAGCTGGCGACTGATGCCAGCGGTGTGGGTGCCGGGGCAGTGTTACTGCAGACTGATTCCGAGGGCTTGGAACACCCAGTGAGCTTCTTTTCTCGCAAGTTTAATTCGGCACAAAGGAATTACTCGACTATAGAGAAGGAGCTTCTTGCTATCGTTTTGTCGCTCAAACATTTCGAAGTTTATGTTCCAGCCTACGGCCCGGTAGTGACGATTTATACGGACCATCATCCCTTGAAATTCTTAAATCAGTTTCACAATCGGAATATGCGGTTGACCAGGTGGTCCCTAATGCTCCAAGAGTATAATCTCAACATTCAGCATATTGCCGGGAGTGAGAACGTGATAGCAGATTGTCTATCAAGGGTTGATGATCCAGGATAGTCGTGCACGGTGTGTGGGTTGAGCAGGAGTAAAATTAGGCTATCATAACGCCGTCCAAAAAGATTATAAAACAATAAAATAAACGAGAAATTTTTTTTTTAGTTTTGTAAGTCTTTATTGTTGTAGCATGATGCATGCGATATTGTGTTTTATGTATAATTCACACTTCAGTTGTTGTGCACCTTTTGCAATTAGTGGCAGCTAAGGGTAGCAGGTCGGTTGGTTGCCTGTCAGATTTTGATAATGCTTCTAAGGTCGATTATCTAAAATCTTGGGGGGGCTGTGACGCACCCAGTGCGTAGCAACGCAACCTGATTGTACTCCTTGGTACTCCACTGTACCGTCACGGTGCGTGTACCGTGTACCGTGCTGGCTGCTTATATTGAGTGTGACAACGTATAACTATGTTCTTTGTATCTCTGCAAAGGTCTCGTCATGTGCTAACCAGTGGTGGGTTTTGTTTTAAGCCATGTCGAGACCTTCCATTTAATATGTAGTATCAATAGAGAAGTTGATAAATAAGACGATAGGAATTCAGAGAGAGAGAGTGAGTTAGACTTCAGAGCGAGAGGGTAGCAATGGTTGCCAGACGTATGGACCGGTTGGCAGCCCTGCGCTTATAGCTAGGTGCGACAGGGTTGGTAGTACATTGCCGCCTGCATATGCTGCCTGGCTGCCCATGTTGTCGTACTGCACATTGCATGGAGGCTCGCTGTGTGTTCCATGATCAGGTTGCCTAGAACCTTTGAGATTCTAACATCCCTTGCCCTCTCTCCCAATTTCTCACGGTTGCACTCTTTCTCTCTGACGACATTACTCTCATTTCATTCTTCTCTCTATTTAAATGCATACCCTTCCCTTGAGGTCCTAAAGGAGTTTCAGCACTCACCTCCCGTATTACTCTTAGGACAAGCATATATTTACATGTATTAGATTTAAGGGGTTAATGTGAACAGCGATCTTCTTGATGAGGATAGTTGGTGAACGTTCTACATGTTCACGAGTTATATGCCCAGCTCATCATCCAATTTGTGACTAGACTAGTGCCATGTGTAAGAGCCCGACCATGCCCAGGAGTTGTCTGTAGAGGGGCGAGGACTTAGCCTTGATTTGCCTACCGAGCCAGGAGCGAGTGCAGTACCAGAGACTACAGCTCGCTCGTAGTGCCGGTATAGTATAGTTATAGTATAACGTAATTTATCTGTCCTTGTGTTCTCTGCAGTCTTTTCCTGGGTTCTCGCTTTCGGTGCTGGGACTCGTTGTTCCTGTGACTTGGCCTGCTAGCTAGAACACATGGGGATGATGAGTGGGTTATATCTTTATTTTACTATGCATTGCAGCTCTCTTTAAGTTTATGTATGTAACACTTTACAATACACATTACTCACACACAAGACAACACTATTAACCCACTCCGACATATGACGCGATTTGAGCCGATTAGGGATGCTTTAAAGCCTTTGTTACCATCAGGGGAATTTAGAAACCTTTAGTTTAGTTACTTCAACCTCTGCAGTTGTCTTGAGTTAGTTGTGGGCAGAAAACTAATTTTTGGGAGGTAATTATAAGAGTGAGAGAACTTTATTTCTTATTGCTAATCTGGCAACCTCTGCGTCATATGAGTCTGAAGGGGTTAATACTTTCATGTATCAATTAACTGCACTGTCGTTTTGCTGCTGTGTCCGGAGTTCCGTTGCGTAGGGCGCATACGGACTCAGAGGGGAGACAGAGTGAGAGAAGCGAAGTAGCCTATGCGGTAGTAGGCTACCGGCGCAGTACTGTTGCCTGCAACCTTTTAGTTATTCCAAGTATAGATTCATTATTACAATAAGTGACTACTATTTATGTTCCTTCCATGTGTATTATTAGGTATCTACTGGATCATGAACATCTTGTATGCTACATGCTAGTGCATGTTAGTAGGGGACAGTTATTCTAGTGCACGCGCTTTCAAGTAGGCGTGTACATTTGTTATTTAGCATTTCACTGTCATACCTTTAGCCTGCTTCTATTCTACATCATTAGAGGCTTAATATTAACGTAGTTTCTTGAGTATTGCATTTCTTTAGTCATAACGTAACCTATAAATGTCTGAGGGAGTTTAGCCTCATAGCCTACCCCTGTTGTACACTTTCGCCGAGTTAAGGTACCTCGTTACCATAGACGATAACTCTGTAGGGCGTTGGTGCTTTTGTTGTCTGGAGCATATAGTATTTGGGACTGGAATCGAGCGTGTCGTTGTCACATAAGCCATTTCTGTCCTACGATCAAGAATCCCGAATATGTATTGCCGATCCAGCCGTAACAATATATATATATTATTATTATTATTATTAAAATAGGGATTCGCACCAAGCCTAAAAAGACTATGTGGCACCAAAAGAAACTTTGTGGAAAAAAAAAAAACATCGGAGGTGTTGTGGGGCAGGGCGCACGACGGAGTAGAGAAGAAGACTAGGAAACACTAATTAAAGAAGCTGAAGGAGACGGGTATGGAGGAGAAACCGCATAAGATGTGGGAGGGAGAAAGTGGGGGACTCTCCGAGCAAATCGGCTAAGACAAGGGGGCGATTAAGGGAGGATATGAAGGGGAATGCCTGCCGTCGGGCATTGGAGAAACGCGGACAGTCGATCAGGAGATGCTGGACAGACACTGGAATATGGCAGCAAGGACAGAGCGTGGGGACATCACAGGACATCAAATGACCATGCGTGAGCCTGGTGTGGCCGAGCCGAAGACGGGCTAGAGCGGTCTCCCATCGACGATTGCGATGAGAGGAAGACTTCCAAGGGAGGACGGAAGGTTTGACAGAACGCAGTTTGACATCAGACACCCTCATGGAGGTCCATTCGTCCTGCCAGCGCTGACGTAGTAATTGAGTAACACGCGGGAAGTAATCAGATGCAGGAATACGTCGTGGCACGAGTCGGTGAGAGGTAATAGCAGAGCGGGCGAAAAAATCAACCCGCTCATTGCCAGGCACACCAACATGACTCGGGACCCAACAGAAAGACAGGGACTTAGTAGCGATGCGGAACAACCATTCTTGAATCTCCAGCACTAAGGGGTTAACAGCGGGAAGAGACTGAATACTCTGAAGAGCACTAAGGGAGTCACTAAAAATTACAAAGGTATGCAGGTGTGAACAAAAAATAGTACGTAGGGCAAATAAAATAGCAAATAACTCTATATATATATATATACTGTATATATATCTATCTACCCGTCCGGAACTCCCAGCGGACTATCCCTTATTCTTCAACAATACAAAAATCAATCCTTCATCTTCTCTCAATATTCTTGGTGTCTCCTTTTCTTCTGCTCTCAGTTGGAAGGACCATATTACCAGTCTTCATTGCTAAGGCAGCCTCCCAGAAGCTGGGTGTGCGCAACCGGGTTCTTTTCCCCTGCACAGCTTCTAGCTCTGTAGGCTACATAGTGCGTCCTTGTATTGAGTATTGTTCACATGTGTGGGGAGGTTCCTCTCACACCGCACTCCTAGACAAAGTTGAAAGGAAGGCCTTTCGTATCATTAACTCCCGTCCACTCACCAACTCTCTGCAATCTTTTATATAATACAAGTTTTATATTCTTGTCTCAGAAATACATAGAACGCAAATCAGTGGGCGATCCTTCAGATATCACTAGGGTTTCCTTCTAGGTAATAATATCTGGGCATATGGTTGATTACGAGAGTTAGTATCGCCTGTTAAATAATGAACACTGATACGCTTAGCACTTCCTAATTGAATGGTTATATGAATTATACTGGGGCAAAGAGATAGCCACTTCGTAGAAATATTAATTAGTGAATCTCTAAACAGCACAGTAATATGTAGTACTGTACTGCTAAAGGGAATCTTAGGTAGCATCTGATGGGTCTGGTCCTGGTTATCTTGCGTCCATGATGTTGGGAGCTAACGACTGGTTCCGCGGCCGTCCAGGGGGCCCATATGTGTGAAGTTCTTAAATACGTGGGCAGGTCCTTCTATCCAAATCTGCCACGGAGTCTGCCGGCTCTGGAATCTCACTCCGGAACAACACAAGGGCAGAGCTAGAAGTTAACTGCAGGGTAGTGACCCCTGGTTGGTGTCTAGCTTTCAACTGATTTGACTGGGGGCGGGAGCTAGATTTATAGGCTCGGTTCTGGGCCCTGTAGACAGTAGGGATCTCGAGTCTTCTGGACTTATTTGAGCTCTCAATAGATATGGGGACTAGGTAAGATGGTATTTACTGTTGTGGCACATGGCTATAGGAAGCCTTTATATTTTCATATAACTGAGCCTTAGTAAGAGGTACTATTTTGGCTATACTGGAAGTATTTAGGGGAGAGAGACTGGATCTACTTTGCGAGGAGGATGGGGACAGCTGTGATAGGAGTGTCTCTCTAGATTGTTCAATCTTCATTCTATGGTATAGCTGAGGTGCTAATTTAGTGATCAGAGCATGCAAGAAAGGTAAATGGTTTATTGTGAGTTAATAGACGTTAGTAAAGGTGTTAAGTCATGCATGGTTAGTTCATTGATAGGAAGAATTCCTGTGCTACCTGGCAATGACTCGGAAGTCAAAACAGGGGCCAGGTATACCTCCGCGGGGGTGGGGGTCTCCCTCCTCGGGTGGGCAAAAAGGGGGAGCTGGGCGCCCTCTCTCTGTGATAGTCGTCCGGCGGCTGTGGCTAGGGGCTTGCCATATCACCAGTGTTTGTAATATCCCTCTGTGTATGAGACAGATGTGGGTGTCCTTAATACCAAAACCGAAGGTGCCTTAGCTAGCTGGTTTTACTCGGCTGGTTGTTAATTGTAGGGTTTGCTGGATGTGGTGGAGACTGGGTTGCTAACTCTGCCACATTTATCTGGAAGTATGGCAATAGAAGTTAGCCGCCTCGGCTAGCCTCGCACCGACGACCATTGGGTGCAGGGTTGTGAATGGGTTGTAAGAGAATAGATGGCATGCAAGGGGCTAGTAAAGTTCTAATGTTGTTCTGGCCTACTAAGTGAAGGTAGGCTGGATAGGAGTATATATATAAAAGGTTGGAGAGCATTAGCAACGAACAATTCAAGGATCTTCAAGAGGTATGAGAGAGAGGTTAGGTCGGACAAGAGTCGAGAAGCGCGGGTGTCTTAATGAGAGGGGGGGGGGGAGGAAGAGTTCAAGGGCTACAGGGAAATTTTGCCCCTAAGGTCCCTGGGCGTGGGGGTGGCATTAGGCTACAATTGATATGGAAGTTTGAAAAGGCAGTAGAATACGTTAGCCAAATGCTACCGGGGAATGCAACTATGGGGTGGTATATGAGTCTGGAAAAGATAGAGTTATGTGATCAGTCCGAGGGGTTATGGATACTATTAGTTGGCCCTGGGAACTGCGTTTTCTATTAAATATAAATATACCAACAACAGCGGCAGTTCGTAGGGGTACTTAGTTATTGTTTCGGGGTACTTATGACAGATACTGGTAACCAGGTTATCTTATACAATCTCTGGTTGGGGTAAGAGGTGTATGACACGAAGTAAATTGGCATAGTGTGGACTGTGGATACGAAGGAGGCAAGGGGAAGACTTATGACAATTGTGGAAAAGTAAATGGAAAAAGGTGAACACAATGGCGGATAAAAATACTTAACCTAAGGATTGAATACATCGATGAACGATGACATTATAGTCGTCGTCCTAATAAGGTGATGAAACCTGGTTGATCTGTACTTGGCACAATACGACACAAGGACAGTGCCGCTATGTCGTCTCAATGCTGGTGGCAGTTAATATTATAGACTTAGTTACTAGAGGAACAATGCAAGGGGCGACTGAGCACGGGTTACATATATCTATACTCGTCATGGGAAATGATATACGAGGTCTAGGGACAAGCGTGGGTGTTTTAACTTCTAAGATATATAACATCTACTTCTCGGATGTAAGAACATACATAGATATAATTATGGCTGTCTGATGTGTTGGCATTGGCTCAACGTCGGGACAGGGCATGGGTGTTTTTAATATGAATGTATATTCCTGTTCATCATCTTTGTAGTTAGGAGTGTAGGACACGAGGGGGTTAGTGTACGTGAGGTGTGGAAAATGGTCAGTTTAGAAAAGGTAAATGGGTGCGGTCTGGAGCTGCTTAGCCCTGCGGGCTTGGGCCTGTCTGAAATGGCTGGCTCGGTCAGCTGGTCCTTTCGTTCTGTGGACCTTTCCTTTGGTGTTTCTGTGTGGTGTTCGTTCGTGGCTTCTGTGGTGGGCTTCTCGTTCTGGGGCATTTTAAAGGCTATCTATCTATCTATCTATTGCCTGACGCCGTGATCCCCGAAGGGGTGGCCACGAACGAACCGCCCCCATGCACCTCTGTCCCCAGTCAGTCGACGCCCCTCCCCCCAACCAGCACCGCCTTCATTCATGTAGTTCCTCACTCCATCCTTCCACCTCATATTCGGTCTACCTCTCCCCCTCTGTCCCTCCACCTCGCTCTCGTACACCCTCTTAGTCATTCTCTCGCTTTCCATACGTTCCATATGGCCGAACCATCTGAGTTGTTCCTTTTCACACTTTCCAGCACATCTACCTCCACACCACACCTCCTTCTTACTTCCTCATTAGTCTGTCTATCCCTCCATGTAATTCCGCACGCACTCCTTAAGTAATTCATTTCCACTGCTCTCACTCTTGGTCTGAGTCTCTCAACCAACGTCCATGCTTCGCTTCCGTAAGTCAGTGTCGGGATTACCACACTGTCATGCAAGGACTTCTTCACTTCCATACTGACCACCCTATTTCTTGTTACTGCTTTTAGCGTTCCTACAACCCTCTTCCCCTGTTGTACCCTCCCCCGCACCTCTTCATCCATAGTCCCATCTTTACTCAACACACTGCCCAGATACTTAAAAGAGTTGACGATCTCCATAGCCTGACCGTTCAGCTTCACCTCACACTCTGTGACTTCACCCCTTTCGAAGACCATAACCTTGCTCTTCCCCGTATTTACCTTCAAATTCCGTTTTTCGCACACTGTTCCAAACTCATTTACCAGACCCTGCAACTCCCATTCATTATCACTCATCAGAACTGTATCATCCGCAAACAGCAGTATAGGTAGCTTCCACTCAATTCCCTCCCTTTTCAGCGATACACCAACATCCACTGCTCTTGATAGTATTTCTTTCATAACTCCATCCATATATACAGTATACAACCACGGGGACATCACACACCCCTGTTTCAAACCAACATTCAGGTCAAAGAACTCGCTCTGCTCACTCTCCACACGTACTGCCGCCTTTGCACCCTCATACATGCTCTTCACTGCTTTCAGCAACTTGCCCTCTACTCCGTATATTCTAAGTACTTTCCACAAACCTTCTCTATCCACTCTGTCATAGGCCTTCTCCAAGTCCATAAAGGCAACATACACCTTTTGTTTCTTCTCCACAACACAATTCAGGGTAAAAATCTGATCTACACATCCTCTTCCCTTCCTAAAACCTCCCTGCTCGTCGCCTATCCATTTCTCCGTTCTCACTCTCACTCTCTCAATCACTACCCTACTGTATACCTTCCCTACTACGCTTAGAAGACATATTCCTCGGTGGTTACCACACACTCCTCTTTCCCCTTTGCCCTTATATAGGGGGACTATTATGCCAGTCTTCCAGTCATCGGGTGCACTCCCCTTCTCCCATGCTAGTTTGCACATTTTCCATACCCATTCTATCACTATCTCACCACCATACCTCAACATTTCCCCACACACTCCATCTGTTCCTGGTGCTTTCCCCAACTTCACTCTTTTCATGGCTTCCCACACTTCTGACCTCCTGATCCCCACCTCCTCCTCCACTACTTCTCTTCTTCTCCCTCCCATACCATATCCAGCTATGTTTGCTGGCTCTTCATTCCTTTCATTTAGCAACTCACTGAAGTACTCCCTCCATCTTTCAACTCTCTCTTGCTTCTCGGCTAGCATTCTCCCATTCTTATCTTTCACACCCTTACTGTTTCCCTTGCTACCTTCCCTAACTTTCTTGACTTCTTTCCAGAACAGTTTCTTACTCTCCCTCCATTTTACCAAGGTTATGGGCAACAAATGTGGGTATATTATTACCTTTTTCCAGAATCAGCTTAATTATGTCTTTAATATTCTCACTATTTTTGTTGGGACCCTGTCTTTTCCTGTTCCGGTCACTATTGTCGTCAGCACACAGTTCAAACAGTCTATTCTTGGAGGACACAATCACTTCCTCATCATAGAATTCAACACACAATTTTGTTAACACGTCAGTACTCAGAAAATTGGATTTATTAGTCAGGAAACACAGTAGCTCATCGATAATAAGTCTATCTTGGGAGGGGTGAGTTGGTCCCTGGCTTGAGATTGTCTCTTCGGGAGCCATGTTGTTGTGATCACTTTTTGACGGCACTTTATTTAGAGTAAATTCACACACTCCATTAAGAAACTACTATGTCCTTTATCATAGTGTGAACACTAGGTATTCATGCACCTATGTGACAGGTAGAATACTTGCTGGATGGCCCATTATGTGGAAAATGTGAGGTGAAAACTGGAGTCTAATCACACCGTCACACCATACTTCTTCTTCTTCTTCTTCTGTCTTATATTCCTCCTTCCCTCTTCCCCCCTCCCTTATATTCCTTCCTTCCTCCCTCCCTTCCTTCCTCCTTCCTTCCTTCCCTTCCTTCCTTCCTCCCTTCCATCTTCCTTCCTCCCTTCCCTCTTCCTTCCTTTCCTCCTCCTTCCCCTCCTTTCTTCCTCCCTTCCTTATATTCCTCCTTCCCTTCCTTCCTCCCTCCCTTCCATCTTCCTTCCTTCCCTTCCTTCCTTTCTGCCTTCCTCCTTCCCTATAACTGGGGTCCGACTCATCGCTCAATAGAAATTCAACAGGCGGTGAGCTTATCTTATTCATGATATCCAGACAACCATTCAAGGTGTCAGATATTTTATCATAAACGATAGTTAGGCTGGGGCGGCACATGGCCTCTTCGCACATCATAGACTGTACTAAAGGTTTTAGCGTGTCAGTAATTTTAAGAAGATCAGCATCGATGTCGACACCCTTCAAAACTTCATCGATTATAATACCGAGTGACCAAACGTCGCTTTGAGTGGAGCTTTGGCCATCAAGGTACAGTTCCGGCGCATAGTGCGATCGTTTTTTATACGACTTCTTAGCACCCGTAGGGAAACAAGAGTCTTGCCCGGAGAAATTAGCCAGGCCAAAATCTATTATAGAAAGTTTGTAATCATCTGAAGTGATATCAACTATTAGATTATCTAACTTGATATCATTATGTATTATGTTTCTAGAGTGGATTTGGTTGACCTCATGTATTATCATCTTAAGAAGTTTTAGGCTGTCTACAATGTTGTTGTCGTCTGTAAGTAAATCCCTTACTGTTTTCCCCGTGCACAGGGACATTACTATTATCGGTTTATCCGACGCAACCGCAAATAGAAAAGGGGCGCCACCAATGCCATCTAAGTGGTAAAGCATTTTGGCTTCTCGATGAAAAATTGATCTGTGGCGGATATTTTTACTTTCTTTCAGGCAGGCTGGTTTGCCCTCAAAATTAACACTAGTGACCGTACCATAGGCCCCCTTGCCTAATACTGCACCAACGTTCGACACCTTCGCCCAAATATCACTATTACCACTGTAGTCCATTGTATTTATTACAAAACTGGTGATTACACTTATGATATACTTATATACTTATGTGTATTACGAAAATAACAATACAAATATAAACAAACAAGTTAATTCGAAGTTGATCACCAACGCCTATTTGTACACCTGACACTCACAACAGACAATTTGATAATGAGTCTTGCTCGAGCGATCTGATAACTTCAAGTCTAAAATATCTACATAACTGCTTGTTGCTATTCTCGTCCACATTAAGTAATAATTAACGTTGTTTGCTGTATGTTAATTCATTTTTACATATAAATCACAAAAATTAGCTGGTTAAACTTGCATTTACTTATTATATACTATATAATAGTGAGGACATATAATGATTATAATTTAGTTACCCATTAAAAATATTAGTTTTCTAAAATAAGCGTATAAGAAAATATTTTTACCGGTAACTAAAATATAAAATACGATCAACTGATACGTGCCCCTAAGTGGAGACCCTATACTTAGGGTAACAGAGATCGGCCAACCTACGCCATCTTGGTGCCCTATAGTAACAGAGATCGGCCAACCTCCTCTCTTTACACTGAACCCTTTCTGTACTGGTGCCGTTATTTTAACTTTATTCTGACTACTATTAGGCGATGCTCTAGTTTGATATTTCTTTTGTCTTGTAAGGGGATTGGGTTTATATTTTGGGTCTATTATATCACATATATATTATATACATATATATATATATACCGGTATATACTGTATATATATATATATATACCGGTATATATATATATATATATATATATACCGGTATATATATATATATATATATATATATATATATATATACCGGTATATATATAGTAGGGTCTCGCATAAAACGAGTTTATGGTCGATAAACGAGGGCGTTTTATGCGAATTTCGTTTTATGTGAACACAGCATTTTGGTGGCGCAATATCGTCAATGTTCACTGTAAGCGATTTTTTTCGTACAAAGCGAACGATATTTCATACAAAGCGAACGATATTTCATACAAAGCGAACTATATTTCGTACAAAGCGACAATATTTCGTACAAAGCGAACTATATTTCGTACAAAGCGAATTTTAGGTCGGTCGTTTTAATCGAGACTCGTTTTATGCGAACACGTTTTATGCGGGACCCTACTGTATATATTATATATATATATATATATATTTTCTTCGCTAGGCCTCTACCAAATTAAAAAAAAACATCCATTAATAGATTAATTTGTACATTTTTCGGTAGAAATATGTCCCTGCCAAAGGCCGGTTCCTCCTAAATTACAGGCCCATATTTGTTCGCCAGATTTTTTTTTTTGACACCTAAATAGCACGAAAGGTCTTAATATTGACAAAGAAATGGGGTGAAAGGTCTTAAAATCGACAAACTAATGGGGGAAACATCTTAAAATCTGAAAACTAGTGGGGCTAAATGGGTCCAGAAAAACGACCCATCTCCCCTGAACTGTTTCTATTTCCGCCTCACCTACACAGAGTAATCCAGCTAATTCTCACAAACACCTCCTCCTCCTATTCACTTCACTACACTTAACCCTTTCAAGCTCCAATACGCATTTCCGTTCTGTTTACAGACAGTTGAAATGGATATATATGACTTTTAAATTAATTAGTAACGGACCGATAGAAGTCATTCTTTCCTATGATACGGGAGAACTTAATGTCTTCTATCCCAAAATACCAGACAAAAAACGGCCCATGAACTTCACCGGGTGGACACTTGACTTAAACTAGAGAGATTATCACACTTTGGCTGGGGGGCTTCAAGGGGAGATGGGCCCCTTTCTTCCCTCATGCTTAGCCCCATAAGTTGTGACATTTTAAGACGTTTGCCCCCATTACTTGTGACATTTTAAGACGTTTGCCCCATTAGTTTTGACATTTTAAGACGTTTGCCCCATTAGTTTGTCGATTTGATTACCCATCGCCCCATTTCTTTGTCAATATAACGACCTTTCGTGCTATTTAAGTAGATTTCTTCCCCTGGCGATCGCTACAAAGCCTGACATTTTGGAAGAACACAGGAAATTTGTCTACTGAAAAATGTACAAATTAATCTAGGAAGGGGGATTTAATGGACGTTTATTTTAGTTGATCTCAGAGGTCTAGGGAAGAAATTAAAAAAAAATAATAAAATCTATGATAATAAACCAATATATTAACCCTTCCCCTTAACCTAACAAGTGCGCATGGGGGTAATTGAAAACGTCCCCCTGTGCTGACGTATTTGAGGTGTTTCCGTCACTAAAATATTCATTGTACCATTAATAGCATTAATAATTATCCATATGCGCCTATTATGGGTTGATTATAAAGGTATTAACCTGAAACAACAATAAAATGAGTGAAAACAGCGTTTGGATGGTCAAAATAGGAGATATAGCCCGCGAGTTGTATAATGTATGGGTGAGGCAAACTGCTTTCCCGCCAATTTCCCCCAAGGCCACTGAGACACAGTCGATCGATACTCTCTCGCTCTCTCTTGCACTCGCTTGCCATCAGTGATGACAACACCCTGCTTGCAACTCGCTAATGTTAGCACGAAAATATACCTCAGAATAAGGGAATAATAGGGAAAATAGGTGATAACTGAAGGAGAGGAGGAAAGTGGGGAAGGAGGGGAGGTAGAGGACTGAGATTTTGCATGGCCCAGGGGCCAAAAAAAAAAATAAAAAATAAAAAAATAAAAATAAAAAATAAAAATAAATTTCGATGTCAAAAGTTGATTTTTTATTTTACTTACTCTCAAGAGTCTTCCCGCAGTCCGCCGGGGGAACTCTTAAGAGTCTCCCGGCAGCTCCCGGGTTAAGGGGAGATTTCCACCGGAGGGATTTTTTTTCTGGACTCCTTTCTCTGTCATGTTTAGCCCCATTGCTTTTCTAATTTTAAGACGTTCGCCCCATTATTTTGAAGATTTTAAAAACTTTCAACCCATTTCTGTCAATTTTAAGACCTTTCGTGCCATTTAGGTGTCGATTTTATCCTGGCGAGCGATAGCGAGCCTCTAATTTAAGAGGAACCGGCTTCCAGCCGGGACAATTTCTACCGAAAAATGTACAACTTTATCTTGAAAGGGGCTCAAGGGGGTGTAATCTTAAGCTTGATGGATATCTAGGGACCAAACTGAAAACCTCCCCTTAAATGTAACCTCTGTGATAATCTTTATATATAAATGGGATTAGCCACTGCTACGATTTGTACCCAGAAAATGACTTTGGATCAAATTAAGCTTAGATTTGTAAATTTAAGAGATTACAGTCAAAATTAATACAAATTTGGAAAGTATGACTGCTATAATTCAAGGAGTATATGGTGACCGGTCAACTCAACCAGTAGACCATTTCAACCAGTAGCTCTCAACCAGTATGGTTAGGTTAGTACTATATTTTGGCACTGGCTTGGTCTGGTCTGGGTTAATTTGGCACTGGTTGAGAGCTACTGGTTGAAATGGTCTACTGGTTGAGATGTCCCCAGGTTAGGTTAGGTTAGGTTAGTACTATATTTTGGCACTGGTTTGGTTGGTCTGGGTTAATTTGGCACTGGTTGAGATGACATATCTCTTGGTACAAACAGTTACAGTAAAATACAAAGCATGCACAAATAGATTTATAGACAAAGCATAGACATAGTCTGTACTGTCAAAACAATCTGCTGAACAGATTATGAACATTTGAAATAGTCATAACATAATCTGCTGAACAGATTATGAACATTTGAAATAGTAAACATAATCTGCTAAACAGATTATGAACATTTTAAATAATCTGCTAAACAGATTAAGAACATTTGGAATACTTTTTGGATGTCTTGGTCTCTAGTCTTTTTAGAACGCATGAATTGATACACACACACACACATCGAATCGACCCACACATCATTCAATTCAAGCGTTCCAAGACTCCAAGACTTTTAGACATTAAGCTGGTTCCCTTCCAACAAACTAAACCAAATATTAACTCTTTCTGTCGGATACAGTTTAGTTTCTGCCCAAGCTACCCCCGGACGATTTGAATACTTGTGAACTATCTCTGGGGTCAAAAGGGTTAGTTGTGTACTTCACCTTTTGATCCGTAGAGACCGGTCATAAGTTCGTAAAAATCGTCCGGCGGTAAACCGAATGAGACAAAAACCTGTATCGGACGGAAGGGGTCAAGCTCTAAGACGAACACTACCTAATACCCTCTCTAAGACAACAGCTGATCCTGCCTCACCACCCTCTATACCTATTAACTCGCTAGGCGAAGGACAGAGCCTCGACTAATCCAGCGTTCAGATCCGTACAAGGACGCAACGGGAGCGCAACCTTAGGGAACCAATAGATTGACGATCGAATTTAGGTTTACAACTTAAGAATATACATACAGTACATAATATTATCCATTATTTTTTTACATGATCGAATTAAAAGTGCATATGTAGAAGATTATTCACATCCCACCCATCCGATTCTATGACGAACTCACTAGACGGAGGACATGGCCTTAACAAGCCGAACGTTCCAAATCCGTCCAGGACGGGAATGGAACAGGACGTTTTGGGTGCCAGTGGATGTGTTTAACATCAGAATTAAAGTGTAAATATAAAAGATTGTTTACATCTCGCTGAGGAACGAACTAGACGAAGGCAGAGCCTTAACAAGCCTATTGTTCGGAAATGCAGGGGAAATAGGGGAGGAATCAGCGAGATGTTATTGACGACAGAATTAAGTTATATTAAAGACCATTCACATCTCGCTGAACAACGAACTGAACTAGACGGAGGACAGAGCCAGAACAAGCCTAGCGTTCGTTGTGTGTACAACTTGGGGAGGGAATCAGCGAGATGTTTTGTTGCTTATATGACAGGTAATTGACCTAGAGAATAAATTGATCACCTCGGAAAGGGATCAAGACTAAATCCGCATAACCAGTTTTTGTGTCCAGCGATTGTATGTTAAATTAATTCTGTAACATCAATACTGTTCCCGTTTATTTATAGGCTCAAGGTATATTAAAACTAAGACTAAGCCAAATCCACTCAAATATTAATTACTACACCCCTTCTTCATGTTTAGCCTCATTAGTTTAGCTATTTTAAGACCTTTCGCCCCATTCCTTGTCATTTGGAAGACTACCATTAGCGTTTATTTGTTCCTGGCGAGCAAAAGCAAGCCTGTAATTTTATAAACTAATTTCTACTGAAAAATGTACAAATTTATCTCATAAGAGGGCTCATAGGGATACCTTTTTTTCTTTTTAAACTTGGAGGTTTAGAGAGCAACTAAACAAAAATTAAAACTATATTGAATGAATTATTATATTAACTGGTCACCCGGATTTTGCCACACAATATAATTATAAAGAACCATAATTATCAAACAGATTTTCAGGAATTACATGGATTTTATGTAAATTATTGCACATTTCGGCAACAATGAGCTCTAATTTATGTTTGGGAAGTACATAACAGTTGTATAGCAGCCAAAGAAAACCATTACTGTACTGTAACTAAGAATTACCTTTTAAAATACAAAAGATCAGATTATTATGATTATTATTATCATTTACTTATATAATTATGTACTTTAGGGCTAATAATCAATACAGTATGAAAAAAGACCAATATATAACATTGAATTAATTTTATGAATGTGATCTATATTTATGCAAACCTTAAGATAAAATTAGATATATTTTTAGGCAATTCCCAAGATTAAGATTATATTTTCACACCATTCCAGAAATTAAGATCAAACATTACGATACATATTCACGTAATTCCCAAAATGATAAATCAGTTTAATAATATGGTCCCTCGTGTCCACTGGTGATAAAGAACTTAATATTAAAAGTTTATTATTATTATATTAAAAGTTAACAATAGAACTGGATTTACAAAGCAAGGTTCAAATTATCAAAAAAGCATCATTTCAAAAACCAACAATTCAAGCAAAAACATTAACGTGAACCATTCCGATCTTACTAACCTGCGAAATAAAAAAAAAGAATTAGCACAAAAATTAACAGAATTAGCAATTACAAAACAAAGACAAAGCAAGAATTAGCAATAACAATTCAAAGAAAAAGCAAGAACAATTCAAAGAAAATAATTAGCACAAATAGTATAAACGAGAATTAGCAATAGCATATACAAAAAAATAGCACAAAATTATAGTTCAAACAATTGACCGCTTGCAAGTTTCATTCTATAAGGAAGTTGGAGCTGTAGACTTTGATATTTAGCAGAATTACCAGCTAAAATATGGTTGTAGTGCATATATAAATACATAAAACCCAATTCAACACTTTTTATTCATCAAAAACCTACATTATTAAATTTCTGTTTTATATCCATGTTTACGGGTCCTACTTCCTTATAGCCTGAAACTCGCAAGTGATCAATTAGCAATCACAAAGAAAAGCATTGCACAAAAATTTAAGAATTAGCAATCACAAATCAATAAAAAACAGAATTTGCACAAAAAAATAACAAAAAATATCAATCACAAATAATCAAAAATCAATAATTAACATAATAAAAACGCTAATCAACAAAAACAGTTATATATGAATGGATGAATGGCAAAGATCTCTCGAGGCATTATTATAATGTTCTGTCTAAATCAACCCTGTCTGCACACGTATGGACGCCTACACCACCAAGACCGTTTCAGGTTTCTGTCAAGCTCCTCGGTCATCTCATCGGTTTGGTGTCCGACGGCTACGCTACAGGTCCAGGTTCGAAGGTAAGACGCATTTTGACAGTATATTCTGGCTACCAATAAACAATTTTGTGCCGATTAAGAAGGATGTGGTAATTATATGGGTAAAGACTATCTCAATTTACCATCTGACCTTTTATCCGATTCTTAGTCCTTTTCCTTCCCCCTATCTGACCTTTTATCCGATTCTCCGTCCTTTTCCTTCACCCCCATCGTCTGTTTTTTGCGTCACCTTAAGCTCCTTTCAGTAATCTGATCTAATCCTTCGGGCCAGACCTAGGAGTTCCGTATGGAGCTCAGTGGTCTGGTTAATCTGCTCTACATAACTAACCCTCTAACTGCCATACATCCTTCCTACTCTAAATGAAATAGTCTGTAGCTGGAAAACAGAAAAGATATGTACATTGGATCTTGAAAGGATATATCATTTGCAGGAGTGAACTTTCTGCAAGATGAAAGAAATAATGACTACCACTAAAGTCTGCCAAATAAGTTATGTCTCGGCACCAAGTACATCAATAATTGGTATCAGCGCTATTTAAGCATTAATAATTTTGTGAGATATACAAACATGTTCCTTTCTTTACACACCCTATTCAACATCTGACAGACATTAATACAGCACACAGCGAGCAAAACGTAATGACAGTGGAGACACTACTTATTTGGCCAACTGTACAAAATAAGTTAGATAATGGAGCAAGCTGCATTGGCATATCGAATCATATGAAGGGGATTCATTCGTGGCCACACCCTCTAAGGGATAACAGCATCTGGCTAAAAAACGAATATTAGAACTTGCTGATTTTGTGCAATTTTTGTCTATTAAATGTATATAAATTTCATTTGTGGCCACCATCTCACAGATAACGGCATCTGACAATAGATTGAATATTATAATGCGCCGATTTTGTGCAATTTGTCAATATAAAATAAAACATTCATACAGCACTGAAAATAACAAAGGCTTGGGTAAAATCAATGTGTACGTGCTCAAGAAATGATCGTCCAAGACAATATAGGTCTCCCCCGATTTACGATTACGTGACGTTCCTGAAAACCCGTATAGCGAACCCTAAAATTAATGGGATAAATGGGGGTGCATTCTGGGACCAGCCAAAACCCAAACACCTAAAAACCTACAATAATATAGTAAATTATGGCATCGGATAGTGAGGGAGATCCGTATATGGTAAGCTATCTTATAATTATAAAACCTACAATAATATAGTAAATTATGGCATCGGATAGTGAGGGAGATCCGTATATGGTAAGCTATCTTATAATTATAAAACCTACAATAATATAGTAAATTATGGCATCGGATAGTGAGGGAGATCCGTATATGGTAAGCTATCTTATAATTATAAAACCTACAATAATATCGTAAATTATGGCATCGGATAGTGAGGGAGATCCGTATATGGTAAGCTATCTTATAATTATGAAACCTACAATAATATAGTAAATTATGGCATCGGATAGTGAGGGAGATCCGTATATGGTAAGCTATCTTATAATTATAAAACCTACAATAATATAGTAAATTATGGCATCGGATAGTGAGGGAGATCCGTATATGGTAAGCTATCTTATAATTATAAAACCTACAATAATATAGTAAATTATGGCATCGGATAGTGAGGGAGATCCGTATATGGTAAGCTATCTTATAATTATAAAACCTACAATAATATAGTAAATTATGGCATCGGATAGTGAGGGAGATCCGTATATGGTAAGCTATCTTATAATTATAAAACCTACAATAATATAGTAAATTATGGCATCGGATAGTGAGGGAGATCCGTATATGGTAAGCTATCTTATAATTATATCGAACTGTAACTGGTATATACGGAGACAAAAATATTTATATAAAATTAAGTCTGGTAAGATCCTGTGTAGCGGGTAGAACTGTTTTTCAGATGCCTATTTACTAAGAAACATTGAACAATATACTTAACCAAAACCTAACCTAACCTAGTAGGCCTACAGTATATTAGTGAACTATTTATGAATGTAAAATGTAAAAATATATTGTAACATTAACCCTCTGTTCCCGGAAGGGCTCTTGAACGCCCATAAAAAAGCATACACGAGCTGCCCGGAAGGGCTCTTTAACGCCCAGTGGTTGAAAGCCTGTGAGCTTGGTGTGCGAGGCGTCGGTCCGACGCATGTAAACAGCAGCCGGCTGGACCGACGCCCCGCATCTCCGGCCACAAGAAGGAGAGCGTCGCTTGTTCGTGTGTGCCTGTATGTTGTTGTTAAGTATCGAAAAGTAGTGTAAAGTGGCTGTTGTTGCCATAAAGTTATCTCCAATGAAATCATCATCACAACTGAACCAGTTGACTTAGAGAGCTCTACTTAACGCCATTCTACAGGTAAATAACACAGCTACGCTTGGAGATGTGCTGGAATGCGAAAGCAGTCAGAATAACAAAGATACGGTAGCCTAGCCTAGACGTTTTTCGGCCAAAACACCCGGGTTTCGGGAAATATTTATGTAATGCGTAGCCGGGGCTGGAGGGTTAACAAATTATTGAGATATAAGTATAAGTCGTCCGACTCGTCCCGCTACACAGGATTATACCTTAAGTCTTTGTGGTAGATACTAGTTTTTTTCTTCAAAGCTTCCGTATTCATTGCCGTAAATCTGCAACTATATTTCAAAGCCGCGCTAGTTTACCAGGTAGGTTAACCCAGGGACTGCGACGGTCCTTACGGAAGCACGGTACAGGAGCAACTTATAAGAGAGGCCTTCCCAAGGGTTAAGTGCCCCATTAATTACTCCTTCCATTCGTCTATACATTAGGCTACCATAGCACAGTTGGAATATATGTACATGCTCAAATTAATATGCAGGATTCGAAACTGCATAATAAATCGTAGGCTTGTGCATATTTCTTGAACTGTCTTGATAGCGTAATGCATAGTGCACGGAATTTCGATGCGAGTATCCTGGGTTCGAGTCCTCGGAGTGCCACATGTATTTGTTGACTTCATTGAGTTTAGATGTGAAGTTGGTTGGTGTTAAAAACATAATTCAAACAAGTGTAAGAACAACCCTTCAAATACTGTGTCAGTGCTGGGAAATTTATCAAAATTGGGTGATACATAGAAAGTAGTGGCATCTCTCCATACCACATCCTTCACTCCTCCGACGCCCCTCCCCCCCCTCACCCCTACCTCCCTGCAGCACCGTTGATTAATTCAAACTTCGCCTAGACAAATATCTCTCAGCAAACCTGCGACTAACTGCGTTTGTATATGAAGAACTTCATTTTATCCCCCCCTCAGTTACTAACCCATCTGTCCCATACTAACTTCCTAATCCTGCCACGGACATTAGTTCCAGGGCAGTTGTTCCCTTACCCACTCTAAACCACTGTTTGGACACTTTATCCTCAGTGTTTTGGAGGACAAGCAGCCTAGAAGGGTCACTAAACCTGTTGTTGCTTGATTTCCTTTGTACTCCCTTAACTAGAACTTTTATTGGTAAAAATTGAAGAGACCCCAGACAGCCTTTTTACTAGTTTATTTTAGTTTTTTGTTTATTTTTCTTTGCTATACAGTAATGTTGTTTAACCCTTCCCACCCGGGCTGGTCCTCCAAAGGACAGTGTGGGCTACCCGGGCGATTTGGCCGAAAAACGTCAAGGCCTAGGCTACCGTATCTTTGTTATTTTAACTGCTAGAAATTTCCCACGCATCTATAAACGTAGTGCTGTTTTCAATCTGTAGATTGGCATTGAGTAGAGCTCTGTAAGTCAACTGGTTCAGTTGTGATGACGATTTCCGTGGAGCGAATTTTTCCGCGATGTTGACAATATCGGCGCTTTTCAGACACTAATTTCGTCTGAGGTCATAACAATAACATTGATCCGACGTCTCCTTATTGTTTTCGGAGGTGCGGTGACGCAACGATCGGCTTTGTTTACATGCGTCGGATGCACGGCGTTCAGACCAAGCTGAATATGCTTTCAAGCTTACTGCCTATTAAAAGGACACCCGGGCTCCTGCCCTTCTTTCGCGGTGTCATTTTAAAAGGACACCCGGGCTGGAAGGGTTAATACCGAGGACCATCGCATTTTAGTTTTTTCAACATTAGCCTAGCCTAACCTAACCTAACTTAACCTAACCGAAACTAACTGACGGTCTAAACCCAGCTCACGTTCCCTGTTTACGGGTGCGCGACAGTCTAAACCCAGCTCACGTTCCCTGTTTATGGGTGCGCGACAGTCTAAACCCAGCTGACGTTCCCTGTTTATCGGTGAACAATCCAACAGTTTCTCGTATTTAACTTAGTGAATTTGCGACGGTAATTACGTGTACACCAACATAGTATCGTCCATGAAAGTTCTAGAACACTGATAATTATCGATGGGGCTCGTATCCGGGTTGTCTTCAATTTTAACCCTTTTATTTCACATAGGTTCTAGCAGTTCATGGGTTAAATGCGCACATAAAGAGGCAAATTTTTTTCAGAATTACTCTTCGCATGACGGGGATGAAAATATTCGGCAAGATCCTATGTAGCGGGTAACTGTTTTCCAGATGCCTACTTTAACCTAACCTAACCAAACCTAACCTAGTATATTAATGTACTATTTATGAATGTAAAATGTAAAAATATATAGTTACATTATCAAATTATCATTATCAAACTGGAGAAGTTTGACAAGAACGAAAGAATATTTCTGATTGGAGATATGAATGGTAAGGTGGGTGATAGGAAAGTTGAGGGAGTGGTGGGAGGGTGGGGGGTACCATCAGAGGTGAATGGGAATGGTAGTGCACTTGTGGACGTATGTGTGGGGAGGAGGCTGTGGATAGCCAACACCTTCTTCCGACACAGAATGATCCACAGGTACACGTGGAAACGGATGTTGACGATGAAGGATAAGAGAGTGGTGGAACGAAAGTCATTGATTGATTATGTATGTGTGGATGAACAAATGAAGAAATCTGTGATGGATGCTAGGGTGTATAGGGGTATTGGAGGGGGTCTGTCTGATCATTATGTAGTGGTAGCTAAGGTTAGGATACAAAAGAAGTGGGTGAGGAGAGCGGGAGGGAGGCGAGAGGAGGGTGGAATGGTGAGGAGGGTGGAGAGGTTGCAGGAGGAGGAAGTCAGGGAGGAGTACAGGAGAGCAGTGGAAAGACGACTAGGTGGGTTCGACCTGGAAGTTATGGAGGAAGTGGAGGAGATGAGCAAGGTGTTTAAGGATGAGATCTGTGCAGCATGTGAGGAGGTGTGTGGAGTGAGGAGAAGAGGGAGGGGAGTGAAAGGTACAGCATGGTGGACAGAAGAGGTAAGAATAGCTGTGGAAGAAAAGAAGAAAGCATATAGAGAGTGGTTGGGTAGTAGAGGGAATGAAGATTCCGAGAGACAGAAACGAGCGAGGTACGTGGAGAGTAAGAGGGTGGTGAAGAGAGTAGTGAAGGAAAGTAAGAGAAGAGTAGATGAGGAATTTGGAAGGAATCTGAGTGTAAAATGGAGGGAGAGTAAGAAACTGTTCTGGAAAGAAGTCAAGAAAGTTAGGGAAGGTAGCAAGGGAAACAGTAAGGGTGTGAAAGATAAGAATGGGAGAATGCTAGCCGAGAAGCAAGAGAGAGTCGAAAGATGGAGGGAGTACTTCAGTGAGTTGCTAAATGAAAGGAATGAAGAGCCAGCAAACATAGCTGGATATGGTATGGGAGGGAGAAGAAGAGAAGTAGTGGAGGAGGAGGTGGGGATCAGGAGGTCAGAAGTGTGGGAAGCCATGAAAAGAGTGAAGTTGGGGAAAGCACCAGGAACAGATGGAGTGTGTGGGGAAATGTTGAGGTATGGTGGTGAGATAGTGATAGAATGGGTATGGAAAATGTGCAAACTAGCATGGGAGAAGGGGAGTGCACCCGATGACTGGAAGACTGGCATAATAGTCCCCCTATAT
>JBAKBP010031663.1:0-24158 GCA_037953745.1 Lithodes maja
GTGCCTTGTTCTCCTTCACATCATAATGCAATATAGCATTAGGTTTATGTTAACATTTACTCAAACTTACACGTAAATATATATTTTGCGAGTATTGTTTCTTCTATAAGGACGCTACTTCATATTCAGAATACAGTCTTGCATTTGTTTAATAGATGTCCATAACTCTAACTTTAATATTACTTATCATCAGCGTCAACCATTTCATCAGTCGTGTGGAAAGCTTAGAGACAACAAAATATATCTATTGATAAAAAGGAAGAATATACGACGTTAGGAGATACATTATACTGTATATAAACTAGTATCATGATTATATAAATACTACATTAGACATGTCTATAATGAAGAAAGCAATGTGTATAATTAAAGTTATGTTCATCCAAATTCGTTGATAATCTATCTACTTTACAAGATTATCTTTATGCATCTTTACTTTTATGACGCTAATATTGCACAGTAAGTTTGTTACCAAGTTATATTCCTTGTATCTCCTTCTTCAGTCCCCATTTGTCTTCCTTCCCTTACTTCATTTTTACCTTTACCTGTTATGTGTTTCCCTTCATACATATCACTCCTATTTAAATTCCCTGCGCTGTCATTGCTTTTCCGTTGTGATTACTAATTTACAATTCGTCGTTGCATTTCGTTTCAGTTGTTTCTCCGTTTTCCCCCAGTCTTTCTCTTTCACTCATGCCTTACCCTTGTATTCTTTCGTTCCGCTTATTCGCCCGGATTCTAATCCAGCTTAAATATCTTCCTATATTTGCATAACCCTGAACACGGTGTAAATTACAAAGCAGGGTATTTCAGTCACAGATTTTATTGGAACTTATACTGTCTGTATGTAAGGAGAGGTGGAAGGATGGAGTGAGGATGTATATGAATGAAGGCGGTGCTGGTTGGGAGGAGGGGCGTCGACTGACTGGGGACAGAGGTGCATGGGGGCGGTTCGTTCGTGGCCACCCCTTCGGGGATCACGGCGTCAGGCAATAGATAGAGATAGATAGATGTAAGCTTCCTTCCAAATATACGCAATTACATATGAGCAAATTTAATATTTGACGTTTTTGTTTTTTTCTATTGTTTCTGCCTTGATCTGGTAATCTCGACACCAATTACAATATATATATAACTACAATATATTATGTTCATGCCATTGGCATTACTTACTCCACTTCAACGGGAGAACGTTCCTAAAACTAAAGAAGCCTAATTAATCACAGGTAGGCAATATTGGGTGAGGGAGGAGAAGGATAAAAATATAGGGGAGAGCAGAAGCAAAAGGGAGAACATAATTTCATATTTATTCACCAACACACCAATTTACTTACAAATATACCTAATTAATGAAATCAATGAAACTAATGAATATATGTGGTATTCCAAGGACTCGAACCTAGGATACTCACACCGAAATTCGGCGCACTAAGCATTACGCTATCAAGACAGTTAAAGGTTTGGATATAAGTATACAAAGAACAATATACAACAATTGCCTGCAGCTTTTCTAACTAAGGTGGCAAAAATATAGCCAGACATGACTGACTCCTCGTTCCACCCAACAATGTCCCAAATTAAATCTTACCAAGAAAGTTTGTGAACGAATCACAATGCAGCATGGAATAACGGATACGAATATGTTGAAAGTTACGAAAGTTAGAAGTCCAAAGCAAGAGAAGATGGAAATACAAAAACATTATCAATTTCATCAGACCTCCTCTAGGTGCTTCTATGCCCTTCACAGGATGGGCTACCGACCGAAAAAGTCTTGAGATTAAAGAAACCTATATTCGTACATGCGTACATGTTTAGATAAGTGTCATGCACGGTATCTTAAAAACACTGTGAAGTTAAGTCTTGTGTATTGGTTGTACATATTTACCAATTGACATACAGTACATAATTGTCTATATATTTGGATTATAGCTCCAGTATATGTCCACACAGAAGGCTCCTATGGTACTTCTGAATTGGGTGGATGGCGACGAAATGGAGTCGGGCGAGGTACCAGACTGGAGATGGTGTTTGTGATCCTGTTTGGTGAACTTCTAGTGTGCCTGTAGAAAGTAGGTCGTTGATGAAACAGTTTGTCTCTGGGTGATCGCGGTAGGGCATTGCTAGTGGTGATATCTGCAGGTTGTGAGGCACTTCATATGATATTGTTATTTATATACAAAATGATATGCCAAAACAAATTAAAGACAAAACTACAAGCAGCAAACAAAAATCCTACGACAGCCAAACAACTTCTGTGAAAGAGAGTTCCTTTGAAACTACCATAACTTTCAGATCTTGGCAGCAGGAAGATCGGAGATGAAGGAAACGTTTGGGTAGGAGATTCGCGTAGAGGGAGGAGTTCTGATAGCGGGGGTTGTTTTTTCTCCCTCCCCCATTCCCCCCCCCCCCTTCTCCCTCATGTTTAGCCCTATTCGTTTTCAGATTTTAAGACGTTCGGCCCATTAGTTTGGCGATAATACGACCTTACGAATTTAACTCCTTCATGCACCGTGTTTTCAAATTTGTTTTTATTCCACTGTACAGCACCTTTAATTTAGCTCTCTATCGCTCGTGTAATTCAAAGTGACACTAGCTACAGAGAGTCATAGTTTCTGTACCCTTCTTACACACAAGGAAATAGAGAGAAAACCATGATACAAACTGAACGCCTCAAAGTTATAGATATCACCTATATAATTTAATTCGTCGTAATACATCTATCTACTAAGCATATCCCACTAGTATTTAAAAACCCTATTTGCATAATGTTTAATGAAAAATAAAATAAAACAAAACTTCTTCCCCCCTCAGCGATAGGGAATTCAAAATATGTGCTCTGTCACGTCAAATGTTATAATCAAATAGATGCTTTGGATTCGGTTAGGTATAAATAAATTGCTAACTTCCACCCAAAATACAATTATGTATAATAACCAAAAGTATAGCATATGTTGGATAATATCCTAGTTTTATACCTCGCCACTGTTACGTAAAAGGAAACTAGACGCTCTTTATTAGAGAGAGAGAGAGCTACATAGAGCTACATAGATACACAAACCTCAAGGTTCTTACTAGGCAGTCCGGCCTTACAAACTATATATATATATATATATATATATATATATATAATATATATACATATACTATAGGTTTGACTCCTGTAAGGAGATAAAGAAAACCTAATATTTAGTAGTGGCCCTGTAATCATTGACGAACATGCCTATTACATAAGGCACCCTCTTCAAACACTCATCCGCCGTAGTTTGAATCTACCGCGCAGAGCATTTATAATTTGAGGAGCCTTCATCATGAGCGCAGGCGACCTCACTCATGGCTTCAGTCATTATGAATTGGGTTCTCACTACGAAAAAACTTTGTAAAAAAAATAAAAACAAAAACAAAATAAGAATAACTATTCAATAAGCTTTCCATAATATCGTGGATGTACTTGTGTGGATCTTTGACCAGACGCTGACTCAGGCGTCATTCTTCCTTCACTGACATATCAAGTAAACCAAAATCCTTAATACATCAACGAATGGGAAGGGGATGGTCGGGAGGGCCCCAGTCTTCAATGATTATGGGGCCACTACAAAATATTAGGTTTTCTTTATCTCCTTACAGGAGTCAAACCTATAATTTATTAGTGGCCCCTCCATCATTGACGAACATGCCTGATTTCTAAGACTGGAGGGGGACATTCGTAATCATATCATTACTCTAGAAAAGCAGATAATCAAACAACCACATAGTATTCTTACTTTGAAAAATATATATTTGAATGGCGCAGCACATATATACAAAAGGGGGTCAAGCAGGGGTGTGCTTCAAAGAAGCCTGCTTGATACAAAAGGTTAACTCTTGAGACTCTGCGAACAGATCTGTAAGTTAAAAAGGCACCCCACTCACATAAGTGGTGAAAAATAAAAACTTATAAGTTTACATATGCACATATATCCCCATAATACTTGTGGAAATATTTTGCAAAATATATCCAATGCTTAAACTAATTGCTTTCACAGCTAAACTACTATAACAACACTGTTGTTTGTACTATCATTGTACTAGCACAATTTCCTGCACTGAATAATACAGAGAAATTTTCATATCAACAATACCCATAACTAGTATCACAGCTCTTATACTCCGGCGGGGTCTAGGGTGTCCTATGTTACCTGACTGCACCCCCCCCCCCCCTTTCCTTGAAATTAAAAACAAAAGTGACTTAAGGGCCACCTAGACCCTCTGCCTTAAAGCTATACATGGCAAGGAAGGTTTGTCAAGAGCTACTGACAGGTATCGAGTCAAAAACGTATGATTAGAGGCCCACAATTGCGTGGACATAATATCTTCCACAGAAAAATTCTTCAGGAAACGTAAAGAGGTTGCCCATTTGCGTAAATTGTGGGCCCTACCCACAACGCCGGGATTACTCTCTTTAATGACTTCGACTAAAAGAGAAGCCAATCTACGTTTGAGCAAGCGCTTACCCGTACTCGCTACCCATAAAGCACCCTGGGGGTTTAGAGGAGCTACCCTCAAATATTTGGTTAGACATAAATAATGGTGCACCTTTCCCCTTTTCAACGCCGGCACAGTGAACTCAGAAAACACGTGTGCACTGTGCTCATTCTTGGCTACAAACCCTGGGGAAGGTGCAATGTGAATACATTCATTAAGCCTACCAAACCTGAGGCAATTAGGTGTGTTGCTCATCGCCGCCAGCTCAGACACTCTGTTCCCGGTGGCCAAAGCCAAAAGGAATACCGCCTTTTTTAAGAGTAATGTAAAATCTGCAGTATTTTGGTACAGACGAGAGTGAAGTAATGACAATGCTTTGTCCAGAGACCAATTAGGCATGAGCTGACGGGGAGGTGGGCGGAGTTTAAAACATGCCCTCATAAAACCTGTCTCTTCCGCCACTGGGATGGAGAGACCGGTAAGGTCCCAAAATGGTATTCTAATCGCTGTTAAGTGATTTTTTAACGTTACTACAGATAAACGTTTCTGTTCAAATAGATAATTTAAGTAATTAAAAACTAACGCCACCGATGGCACAGTCTGTTACGTTCTAAGGATCCAAGAAGTAAAGGCATGCCAATGTGATTGATACTGTCGTTTTGTAGACTGAGTATATTGATTCAATAACTTATTGGTCACATCTCTACCATACGGTGCTAGCCACTTGGCCTCCTGAATGTCCATAATGCAAAAGTCAGCGAGGTCGCTAGGTTGCCAATCGTGTTTAAGTGGAAATACCCGACCGGGAGCGACACCGGGTGCGGGCACCACGTTTTCAATTGCTGGTACCACAACTGCGCCGGCCACAGGGGCGCGATCATCAAGACTAAGCCCCGATAATCCCGTAGTTTGTTTACTACATGGCACATGAGAGACACATCTGGTGGCGGAAACAGATAGATGGAACTCCACCTGTTCCAGTCTGTCATCAGGGCGTCTGGCCCCCCTGCCGGCGTTATCGTCCGGCGGGTGAGGTACAGTGGGAGTTTGTGAGTCTCCTCGGATGCGAACAGATCCACTTGTGGATGGTAAAGCTCTGCAATCATTAGGTTGAAAATGGGTTTCTTGAGCGCCAATTCTACTGTTGTGCTCTGTCTCCGAGACAGAGCGTCTGCCCAGACGTTTGCTACGCCTGGGAGATAAGATGCGTGAAGATGAATGTCCAGCCTGTTGGCTAGAATCAAAATCTCTTCTGACACGTTTAGCAACGTCTGAGACCTCGTTGACCTTTGTTTCTGAATACAGTGAACCGCATTCAGATTGTCCATTCTGAAGGCCACCGACTTGCCCCATAAAGTAGAGCCGTGAGCCTGAAAGAAATATAAGGGGACTAGTAATTCTTTGACATTGATGTGGGAGATTTCTAAATGGGACCAAAGCCCTTGACCCTGATGCCCTTGGTTTGACTGAAAACCCCAACCTATCGTTCCTGATGCATCCGTGTCTACCCATACCGTCGGCGGAGGAGAGGTCCATGACATTATTGAGTGCAACATTTCCCGCTTCGCCCAGACCGCTAGTAAGGTGTGGATTAATTTCGGTATGGGCCATTATTTGTCCGCCGGTAATAGTGAAAAATATTTGTTGCCCTCCAATATTAAGCACTTTACTTTCAACCGGCCCAACATTACAGTTAGTTGAATCCAGTTGAGAGAGCCGACCAGAGACTCCCAGACTCTCTGTGTCGTAGTCAGACTGTGAAGGAACATGAACAGTTTCCTGCAAAATCTGTTCCGATTGTCCACACTCTGACTCAGAGTGAGAGCAGCTGTGTCCCAAACCAGCCCTATCCACTGAACTACTCGTGATGGAACAAGGTTTGACTTTACCAGATTTACCTTGAACCCTAGAGTTTTGACATGTTTTAATGTTATGTTGACATGATTTATGCATACCTGCTCTGTCTCTGCCACCACTAGCCAGTCGTCTAGGTACCACAAAATCCTGATTCCTTGTTTTAACAATGGCATCAGTGCTTGCCGGACTAATTTCGTGAATAAGCGAGGTGCCAGGTTCAAACCGAATGGCATCCTTTGAAAAACATAAGTTTGATCCCTGATCCGTAAAGCCAGGAATCTTTGAAACCTTTTGTTAACCGAGATGTGCCAATAAGCGTTTGTTAGGTCTAAGGAACACATCCAACCTCCCGGCGGAAGTGTTAGCCTGATTTGGTGCACCATTAACATCCTGAAAGACTCGTTGTGAATATGAAGGTTCAGATACGACAGGTCTACGACGGGTCTCATCTGAACACTGTCCCTTTTAGGAACCAAAAATAGCTTGGATGTGAAGACTGGGTAATTTTGAGGGACCGGGATGATGACATTCTTGGCGATCATTTCCTTGACCAGTGACTCCACCTCTAAAGAAACTAGATTCGCCGTTGTCGGCTGACGTAAGCGAGGTCGCCGGAGCCACTGCCAAGTGATGCCTTTGCATGCCACCATCCTTGCCCAAGTGTTTAACGTCCATGCTTGGTGACACGTTCGGAACGACCCAGTTAGCAGACAAGGGTTCGCCGGCTGTACTACCTTCGGATCCACTCGCCCCGGGATTGAGGGAGACATTAGTTATTTTATGGTGGTGGAGGTGGTGGTGGTGGACGCTTCGCCGGCTGGCTGGCGTTGGCAGAAGACGAGCCCTGACCTGGTTTATTATAGCCTCGTCCTTTCTGACCTGTAAACTTACCCTGTCTATACCTGTACTGACCTTGAGGGGAGGAGGACTTGGGTAGATGAAAGGGCTTAGATCCCCCCGGCTGTGCTTTTGCGACTGGCTTGGGTTTGGGGAAGTTAAAGGCAGGTTTCTTAGAAGGGGTGGGACTATGTTTAAAGGTCTGAGCCATATTAAAAACTGTTCTCCACACCTCAGGGGACATTAACGAGGGAGTGAGCACTGGTGACATAACCACCTGATTCGCAATACGATCAGGAAGCTTCCGAACCAAGGACATCCTGAGATCTTGTCGAGCTCGCACCGCCTCAAGCAAGGCCGTGCGTATGTCACCCAATGACTGAATTGACGACTGAAGAAGCAGTCGCCGAGACAATTCCACCGATCTTCTGGCATCCGCGTCTGCGATTGCCTGAGTGGACAGGAGCATCGATTTAGCGCCCTGTTGCGTCACAATGTACTGTGAGAAAAGTCTAAATGCTTTCCCCCGTAGCCTAAATTCTCGGTCTAGGTGAGTTGGGGTAGGGGTAGTGAAAGGGTCCTTGAGTTCACATAAATTGATTTTACGGGCAGCTAAGAAATCAAACAAAGCCGAAGGGACTCCGCCGGCAGAACACACTGGCATAGAGAACCACGAATGACTATCCTGAGGGATCTGATGGGAAGATTTTGAGGTGAAGGTGGTCGCAAAGTTCTGAGCCTCCATCTCCCATTCTACCCAAGGGCCCGGACCCAACTGCCCCACCTTCAACACTGGATTAGCGGCTGAGTCTGTGATGGTTCGCAAATCGAGTTCTGGTGTGAGAGCTGACAGTCTTTATGTCATTAAAACCATCCTGTTTGGACCAGTCAGAAAACAGTCTCGAAGCTGAGGCAGGGGGCAGGGCAGGTTTAGCAGTATAAACAAAATAGTCCTGGTGATAATAGTTAGGAATGGCCTTAACATTAACATCTAGTACATTCCCCAAAGTATCCAAGGCCTGTAATTTTTTAGATTTATTGCCTTGTATTACCCACTCTCGTGGCACTGGAAGTTCCCCTGACAAGGTAGGTTGAGCGACCTCTGGTTTAGTGGGGATCAAGTGAACCCATGACTCATCCGGACCGTACAGTAAGGGCATAGCTACCTTTTTCATAGGTGCTTTATCTAAAGGGGGCGGATTGACATCCGTTATAACCCTGACATTAGAAGTAGTCAGTGCCGCCGTAGCAGGCCTAGTGACCACCGATGGTGATATAGAGGGAGGGTGAGGGATATGAGTTAAGGCAATAGAAGTCATCAGAGGCCGGACATTAGAACTGGTCCTAGGAACTCCCAGGTCCACTGTAGGAGTTTCTGGCTGTTGGCCAAAACATTTAGAGAGAGCATTAACCAGCAGCCCATCTATTTCCTCTGCTGTGACAAACTTATTCGATAATGAACTCAAAGGTGAATCATTACGTTCCTGTGCGGCGTCTAAAACTGAACCAGACTCCTGCACTTCCATATCTGAGATGATAGATACCTCGTCTTTGTCATCCGGCTTATCATGAGAAGATTCCGCCGAAGCCGGAGTCCCATCTTGTTGCCACGACAAGTCAGGAATAGATGATGGGATCGCCGCGTCCCGGTGGACTTAAGCCACTGTTTGTATAGTTTGAGCCATAGGTTGAGAATACCGCCAAACACCCAGGCCTTGGCCTGCACTCCCTTGGGAGTCCGAAATACCCTCAATCATGGAGCCCCCACTGGACTCAGCCATTGGACGATCACTGTCCACTGAACTTTCCAATTCTAGGGTTAAAATACTAAGAGGTAAACTGTCTTTTGGTACTGGTACTAAACTATCTCCATGAGATTGAACACTAGCTCTGTCGGGGGTAGAGGTATGACGAGAGGCACTGGACTCCGTCCGGGAGGTCTTTCGATCATGCGAGTCTTTTCTGGAAGACTTGTGGCTACGGTGCGACCGCGAACTGCTCTTGGATTTAGAAGATTTCTCGCTATATCCACTTGTTGACCCCTCCGTCTTGCTCTTCTTGCTCGTTGGTGAAGTAGAGCGACTCGGCGGCTGCTGTCTAAGCGGGGACCGTGACCTGGGACTGGAGCAAGTATAGAACCCTGTCCAGTCTCCGCCGGTTTACGAACAGTTACTCTAGAGGGACGTTTAATGGGAGGGTGCTCACGAAGTAACTTATCCCAAAGCGGGACGTTGTCGCATTGAAGTGACTTATGCGCTACAATAGTAGTACAGTAAACTTCCGTTAATCCGACGACCGATAATTCGAATCTCCCAATAGTCCGAATTTTTCAATTTGAGGCCAAATCCGAATTCACCCAATAGTCCGAATTTTTGAATTTGAGGTCAAATCCGAATTCACCCAATAGTTCGCATTTTTTAATTTCCCGGCCGCGCGATAATTCAAAATATCGTCCCTCTAGCGGCCAGGCCGGGGTAAACTGTCTGCCGTTGTCGGTCTACCTGAAACGTTGTTTATCCCGTGTTTATCCTGTGATATAGTGACTTAGTGATGGGTCCCACAGCAAGTTCAGGTGCACGAGGGAGGAATGACAAGAACAAACATAAGAGGAAGCACGTAACTCTGTCCATAGCTGATAAATTGCGAGTGATAGCGATGGTAGAGAAAGGCAGTGATCGGCGTAAAGTTATGGAAACTTTTAATATCGGTGCCTCCACAGTTTCAAACATAGTGAAGGCAAAGGCTAACTTATCGAAGTTTGTTGCCTTTGGAAAGTCAAGTTACACGGGTGATGTGAGAAAGACAATGAAAAAACCAAAACATGAAAAACTTGACGAGGCAGTGCATAAGTGGTTTACGTCCAAGCGGGCTGAGGGCAAGCCTATCTCAGGGCTTATGATAATTGAAAAGGCCAAGCAATTCCTGTGTGATATGAATATGGAAGACGATATAAAATTCTCCGACGGCTGGTTGAGAAACTTTAAAATTAGGCATGGAATTAGGGTCCTAGATGTCGCCGGAGAAAAGAATTCTGCCGACAAAGAGGCCGCCGATCGGTTTGCACACATTTTTGCTACCATTGTTCATGACCACCAGCTGATCCCAGACCAAATCTTTAACGCAGACGAGACAGGGCTATATTGGCGCTGTTTGCCAACAAGGACATTAGCTGGTAGAGGAGAGAAGGCTGCGCCCGGATTCAAAATGAATAAAGAACGTCTCACAATCCTGCTGAGTGGGAATGCTTCCGGTAAATGTCGCAATCGTTTGTTTGTTATCGGCAAGGCTAAGAATCCCCGTGCTTTCAAGAACATGCGAGGGAAGTTGCCAGTGATCTATGATGCACAGAGCAATGCATGGATGACTGCCCAAGTATTCCACGATTGGTTCTTTAAGCACTTTGTTCCCGAAGTCAAGGCCTACTTCAAGTCGATTGGCCTTTCTGAGGACACCAAGGCTGTCCTATTCCTGGATAACTGCAGAGCACATCCCCCTGCCCACGAACTAGTGTCTGGAAACATCTTTGTCACCTACTTGCCCCCTAATGTGACTAGTCTGATACAACCAATGGACCAGGGTGTGTGCCAAAAGTTTAAGCAGAGCTACAAGTCCTCATTTGCCCGCAAGCTGATTAACTCTGATGCATCAGTAAAAACTTTCCAGTCAAGTTTTTCCATCAAGGATGCCATATATGATGCTGCCCTAGCCTGGAAGGATGTTTCGGAGGTAACCCTCAAGAAATGTTGGAACAAGCTGTATGCCCAGGTTGATGACCCTGAAGAAGTTAAAGAAGATGAGCACGATTTCGAAGGCTTTCTTGGGCGTCGCAGGGAGGCAATCAACGAAATCCGAGGCCTGATGGATACCGTGCCGGTCAACGACCCCAAGAGGATGACTGAAGAGGATATTGAGGAGTGGGTTGATGTGGATGGTGACCTGCAGGGCGAGGAAGAGGTGACAGATGCAGAAATTATCCGGAGTGTTGTGGAGCCAGAATATGTTGAGGAGCACTCGTCTGAGGAAGAGGAAGAGGCAAATGATGATGGCAAAGTAACCTGGAAGGAAGCTGCTACCTATTTCGATGGTATGGTAAAATTTGTGGAACAGTCTAGCCAATATAATGCAAGTGAAACAATCGATTTCCACATCCTCCGTAATGAGTTCTATGCGAAAAGGGGCAGGGCAGTCAAGCAGGCAGACATCAGGGACCTGATGAAAAACATGCACCAACGGGGCCGCCGATCAGATGAACCAGACAACCCTAGACCTGCAACAATGCCTCTCACAGACGACTCGCGTACCAGCTCACCTGAACCTCTTACCACACCAGAACCTATGCCTCCTGCTGATTTTGAAGGCTGGGAGGACCTAGCATCCCCTGTGAAGGCCACTCCTGAGGTAGCCCCAGCCACCCCTGTGGTAGCTCCTGCCAGCCTAGCCACTCCTGAGGTAGCCCCAGCCGCCCCTGTGGTAGCCCCAGCCGCCCCTGTGGTAGCTCCTGCCAGCCTAGCCACTCCTGAGGTAGCCCTAGCCCTAGCTCCCCCTTCAGATATTGAAGGCTTGGAGGATATGGCTGTGGAGTAATAATCAGTGAAGTGTAGTAGATTTAAGGACCCCCAAAAAAATATAAAACCAGCAAAATACAAAAAAAAATAAGTCTTTAAGTTCATTTTACATTAAAGTACACTTACAGTGCAGAGCAGTGATTATAAGTTACTAATATGGGGCTAGGGGGCTAGTGGCTGGTTGGGGGCTGGGTTGGGGCTGGTGCTGGGGGCTTATCTTCAATGCTACAAATCTCTTCTCTTCATATAAGGTGAGTTAAAGTCATGATTAGTCATTATTATCATTATTATCATGCGTTTGTGTCTTGGTTTGGGTCTTCAAAAAAAAGTCGGGGGGGGGGTAACGTCCGATAATCCGAAAAAACCACTAATCCGAACGAGGGCCGGTCCGCTGCCCTTCGGATTAACGGAAGTTTACTGTATAAGCAGTCATTTGCTGTCTGACCTCCCTTAAGGCGACCGCTGCTGTCTTATTGTCTTGTAAAACTTTAACGCTGAGCTGCGAGCAAAAGGTACAGTTTCGCATCACCCACAGACCCCTTGAGCGGTCTAGACATTTAACACATTTTATACAAAGGGTGTGCGCAAAAATAGGGATACCTGAACAGGAGGGCGTAATGCATAAAGCAAAAACCGGGGCAAAGGTAGCCATGACAGAGACTGGTGGGAAACTTACTCCAGGTTCTCTAAGACTCGCCGGGGCCCAGCTCTGGAAAAAAAGAAAATTTCCAGGAATTAATGCTCATAAGGTTAACCCAACATGTTCGCACACAAGTGTTAATAACCCGCCGGGTAACGAGACGTGATACTCTACGATCACAGCTCGCTACGCGGTGGGGTTCCTATGTAAAGATATCAGAAAGTCTGAACTTGTCCAAGAGATATAAGCATAACCTCTGACCCAATATAAAAAACCAGCATGGTGTTTCTAATTGATATAGTCTTTCCGGTGGTGTCTGATTCAAGATTCAATTTTGGCAAAACAACCCCCCAAAAAGACGCCGGCCCCTGAATTATCTCGCAGATCAAAAACTGGGAAGGCTGACAAAATAAGAGATTGACTTCTAAAGAATTGTCTTGGGATCACCGTACGTCGAAGGCGGTGATACACAACAATATCCCTCAATTGTCTTGGTCAACTAAACCGAACTGTAAATTCGTTATTCCACCTTACCAAGGAGCACCCGCCGGGTGTGAAAGGAAGTTTTATTAACAGTTAACCCCAATTGAGCCCTCAATCGCCGTATGTTAAAGGTGGTGACACAAAAGGTAACCCTTAATTGTCCGGTTAACTAAACTGAATTACCAATTCGTTCATCCCACCCTTCCAAGGTGCACCCGCCGGGTGTGCAAGATGTTAAAAGTAAAAAATTGTTCCTGTCCCCACTTCTTTGTAAAAGATCGCCAGGGAGGAAAACCAAATAACAACAACAGCTAGGTTCTTTCCTGGTTTTGCAAAACCGGGGAAAACAACTTCACAACACGTGTCCGGATGAACACTGTTAGATGGGTATAGCCATTCCGCCGGGAATCGTAGGGAGCCTGAAACAGGCACCACCACAGAGACGCAGTCCTGGGGAGCCACAGATACCTCCTCGCCGGGGAAACAAGCCTGTTTTTGAAACCACGTGTGGCCCAAACACGGCACTCAGCCGGGTATTTCAAGGTGAAACCAAGAAAAAACCCGCCGGGAAACAACCCACCTCGTCCAGATACCATCTGAACGCCACAAAGGACCAAAGAGTTAGCCAAAACACAACTAACCCCGGGCCCACAAATAGTCCGTGGAATTAATAAAAATTAAGAAAAATACGCTGGGAACGTCAGCAAAACAACACTACCTCATCAGAAAGATAAAAGGCAGCGAAAACGCGTAATGAAAGCCGCCTGCATCACAAGCTAACTAACTGTGAAAAAGTTCACATGTCCACAACAGGACCACGAGGGTACGTCCGAAATAGACGCCCCAAACAAACGACCCAAAATACACTGCACTGCGGGCAACCAGCCCTGGACACTCCTGCTACGCATATCCTAACCTTATTCGATACATCCCGGAGTAAACAAATGAGAAACTCACTAGGGACGCAGCAAATGCGGAACCAGCGGAGCGTGGGGAGACACGTCCGGGCAGGCTGATCGCAGAGCAGAGAAGGAAGAATGACGCCTGAGTCAGCGTCTGGTCAAAGATCCACACAAGTACATCCACGATATTATGGAAAGCTTATTGAATAGTTATTCTTATTTTCTTTTTGTTTTTATTTTTTACGAAGTTTATTCGTAGTGAGAACCCAATTCATAATGACTGAAGCCATAAGTGAGGTCGCGTGTGCTCATGATGAAGGCTCCTCAAATTTTAAATGCTCTGCGCGGTAGATTCAAACTACGGCGGATGAGTGTTTGAAGAGGGTGCCTTATGTAATAGGCATGTTCGTCAATGATGGAGGGGCCACTAATAAATACAAGTATTGTTGCAATATATTTATCTCATTATGTGAGGGCAAACCAAATAATACGAAAGTTTAGACTCCCGAACGAAAAAAAATGAAACTCGTAGTATTTCGCTCACTAGATTCAGGATTAAAATGTGGAGCAAGTTTCTTAATGCTTGTATTACTTTTTAAACCAACAATACTGGAAGAAAAGTATCTCATAAAATTAACCCTCTCACGTCCTAACACAATTTTTGAGCCTATTAGGGATACTTTAAAGCCTTTGTTACCGTCCGGGGTATTTATAAACCTTTAGTTTATTTACTTTAACCTCTGCAGTTGTCTTTGAGTTAGCTGTGGGCAGAAAACTAATTTTGGAGAGGTAATTATAAGAGTGAGAGTAATCTATTTCTTATTGCTAATCTGGCAACCTCTGCATCATAAGGATGTGAGAGGGTTAAAACCAACAGATAAAACTAATATTCAAACATAAGTGTCAATAAATCACGTAAATAAACATGACCGATTGTTTTTTCCACATTTTATTCTCTGTGGGACAAGTCTACCTGAAAAACAAGCGGTCTCCAGTATATTTTGGAAGAAAGCTTGAATACTCGAACAGCTTGTAATTTGTATAGACAAACAATTAATTTTCACTTATAGAATATATAATAACCCATAGGGAGACCCATATAAAAACGGAAGATGGAAAAGCAACTGTAAAAGGACAAAGGTGAATATAAACGCAAAGAGATATACTCCCCCCTCATATCCTGACAATGACTGACTCGGTCGCTGAATATCCTACCGTTCCTACGGGCCTGGGAGTGCAACATGCTAGATAGCGCATGTAAATTAATTACTCATTATTCTATAAAGAAATTGTAAACAAACATTATTTATATTTATTCAAACTTCAACATAAATCAAAATTGGAGGGCATAAATAGGTTAATTTTCTAAGTAGGCCAATTATTGGGAATATCCAAAGACCTATAGTTTAAAATTTGGAAACGACCGGGCTCCAAGGGGCAGTGGAGAGTTGCCAGCGGTAGCCAGATTTGTGAACTATTGTCCGATCCTTAGAAAAAGCGAGTCATGACTTCTTAGCGCGATTGTACAGATTAATAATAATAATAATAATAGATCTTAAAGCTAGCGCATGCTAAGCCAGCTAAGGATAGCCCAATAAGGCCGATTAGGCGTATTTCCATTGGGGTCCTGTACTACTACCCCATCCCCGTGCTCATGAGGGATGGTAACGACTCAGTGCTTGTGAAAAATCTTTAATGTGCCGAGCATGGGCGCGATCCCGGGCCTTCTGGGTGGAAGTCCGAGACGCTAGTCACTACACCAAGCGAGCCGCTGAAGAGTGCGGGCGACAGGACGGATCCTTGCGGGACTCGGTTTGGGAAGTTTCTAATGCTAGATGACTGACCGGCAAAAGATACGTGTGCACATCTGCCTGCTAAGAAGTTGGCCAGCCATCTTTTTGTGTTGTTGTGCATGTTTGTGTTGTAGATTTTGTTTGTTAGGTTGTGGCGGGGGATGGCATCGAAGGCTTTACTAATGTCGAGTGTGGCAAGTACTGATCTGTGTGGCGGTCTAGCCGAGTTGATGCCGTCAAAAGCTCTTGGTGGAAGGTCTGTAAGAAGAGTGTTTGTGGAGTGCAATGGCCTGAAGCAGTGTTGTTAGAGAAAGGGGTAAATCAGGTGTCATCAGTTGTAGTACAAGGCGCTCTATGACTTTGGAGGGGGTGCAAAGGAGTGTGAGGAGGGTAGCGTGGGGTCTTTGTTAGGTTTGGGAAATGTTATGATACCATGCTTCCAGATGTCTGGTATTGTGTTGTGTGAGTAGCTGTAGTTTGATATGTTAGCGAGTGCTTGTGGTCGGAGGTGAATGTTGCTTATGTTGTCTAGGCCACAGGCGGGTGAGAGCTTGAGATTGTTGATGATATGCTTTGTCTGGTTGTTGGTGAAGGGTGTATAGTCAGGGTCTGTGGGGAATTGTCTTTTTCGTCGGATGACACGTCGGTCGTCTTTGTGGGGTTTTAGGTGACTGACATGAGAGAAGTGATTGACGAGAGAGTTTGCTTGTTGTTTACGTGAAGGAGTAGAGTCTGTTGTGATTGTGTTGTGTTGCTGTTGGAAAGTGTGATGCTGTTTAGAGTTTTTTAGAGTTTGTTTTGTGATAGTGTTTGTAGGAAGTGTAGAGGGTTAATTTAGATGGCCTTTACCCTTATAATTCCAACAGATCCTTTCTAAGTTGCATAAAATCATATAACTATAGCCAGAATAAACTGTCAAATAGCGTCATAACTTTAAAGTGATAAGTTTTCATCCAGGTTAAGGGGAGGTTTTTAGTTTGTTCCCTAGACTTCTAAAAATTACACTGCCTTGACCCCCTTTCAAGATAAATTTTTACATTTTTCGGTAGAAACATTTCTAAGGCTCGCTATCGCTCGCCAGGAAAAAATACACCTAAATGGCACGAAAGGTCTTAAAATTGACATAAATGGGGTGAAGGTTCTTAAAATCGACAAACTAATGGGGCGAACGTCTTAAAATTAGAAAAGCAATGTGGTTAAACATGAGGGAGAAAAGAGTCTAGAAAAAAATCCCTCAAGTGGAAATCTCCCTTTAAAGTGATAAGTTTTCATTCAGGTTATAACGGGGCTACACATGAGGGAGAAGCGGGTCCAGAAAAAGCAACTACCTTTCCCTCTTAACCCTATTAGGTGCAGGGCGGGCCAATTTGGAGCCTCCCAGTTTCACTCCATTAGCTCGGAGATTTTAAGAAGTTTCATCGCATTAGTTTGGCGATTATATGATGCTGCAACCCAATAAAGTGTCTATTTTTCCTGGGCAAGCGTTAGCGAGCCCGCAATTTGGGAGAAACCGGCCTTTGGCCAAGAAATTTTTCTACCGAAAAATGTAGCCTACACATTTAACTTGAAGGGGGTCTGGGGGACGTTTTTTTTAGTTTGAAGGGGGTTTGGAGAGGCGTTTTTCCAAGTCTAGCGGGTAAACTGAAAACACATTGTTCGAAAATGGCTAAAACAAATAGAAACTTCAATAATAATGAAACAAAATACCATAATAACCCCGAGACGTTGCACCAGATAGTGTTAAACCCTATCCGTATACCGGGATGTAGCTGTTTTATATATGCCTACTATAATGATTTAACCTTTAACTGTATTGATGGTGTAATGGTTAGTGTTTAAGATCCGTATGTGGTGACCCAGGTTCGAATCCCGGGTGGATCACATGCTTTCGTTAATTACATTGGGTGGCGTATGGTGTCGAGTGAAATTAATAAATTAGATTATTAGACAATTTTAACCCCTTTCTGTACCGGCGACTTCTATTTAATTATATTCTAGCTATATTTAGAAAATGTTATGCAGTTTAAGGGGGGTAGTGCTTGGTTTTTGGTCTATATATATATTTTTTTTTTCCTCGCTAGATCTCCATGAAGCCTAGACCCCCTTTCAAGATAAATTTTTAGATTATTCGGTAGAAAAATGTCCTGGCCTAAGGCCGGTTCCTTCTAAAAATTAGTCTCGCTTTCGCTTGCCAGGAAAAAATAGACATCTAAAGGACACGAAAGGTCTTAACCCCTTCTGTACCGGCGACGTCTTTTTAAGTTTATTCTAGCTATATTTAGACTATTTTGTGCAGTTTAAGAAGGATCTATGGTGGTAAAAATGGTTTAGTTGGATAGTTGGAGAAGCTTGTTAATTGCTGGAGGCCCATTTTAAACTGAATAAAAGCGTCTAATAGTAGCCAGCATAAAGTTAAAAGAACGGCACGGTAATGAAGGGGTTAATATTGACAACAAAATGAGGCGACAAGTCTCAAAATCTCCAAACTAACGGAACGAACGTGTTAAAACTAATGTGCTAAACTTGGGGCTGTTCGGCCAGGCAGCTTGGGGAACAACAACAACATGAGGGGTCCAGAGAAAGAGAGTGCTACCCCCTTAACTCCTTCAGACATTATGTTCCAATAAGTCCGAGGAGGCGGGAGCCCCGGGATCATTGCCACTGCCCTGCACTACACTCACAACAACACTGCGGCCGTTAGAATTATCGGAGGTGGATGAGGTTGCCACCAACGGTTTTATCGTAAGGTAACTTATCGGACTTACTGAGCTCCATATTTTTTTTTTTTTTTTTTTTTTTTTTTCTATATTCCAACTTACTTCCTCTCGGGCATAGGCTGAGAGCCTTAACATTCACCGCTTTACAATGAACAGTGAAGCCCGTGAGGTCTTGTTCCAGTCTAGGGAGTGAGACATGTGAAGCACGTAGAGTACAACGAGCACCTGCCATCTTGCCTTCACATGAGGCACGGTGCTCACTCATGGCCCGAAACGACCCCATCTCTGAAGCCATCTCGTTCCCGTGCTTCACTGTCTCACCCTCTACACTCGGACTCTCACACTTACACACACACAACGCCACCTGTTGAGCAGATAACTCACCAGGCATTGCACCCCTATAGCATATTTTGAATATGGGAATATTCATACAGTGCTATTTAATCAGGGAACAATGAGGGTATTTTATTGACGTTTCGGTGGGCTTTGTGGTAATGCACTGATACTAGGTACAGCACAAATTCCATCCCAATAATATCTTCCCATTGATACATCGGGATTTGAACCCGGGACCTTTGGATTACCAGGCCAGTGGCAAGACCACTCCACCACACCTCCCCTATGACGCTAGTGCGTCATATAACTTATTATAGAGGCGTGGAGATAAGTCCATATGACGCGATCGCGTCATATATGTCGCAAGGAGTTAAGAAGGGTCTGTGGTAGTAAAAAAAAAGTTAAGAGATAGTTTGGAAGCTTGTTAATTACTGGAGGCCCTTTTTAAACTGAATAAAAGTAATAGTTGCCAGAATAAAACTAAAGACAGTCACCGGTACAGAAGGGGCTAATATGGGTATTAACCCTTTCAGACTCATGATGCAGAGGTTGCCAGATTAGCAATAAGAAATAGTTCTCTCACTCTTATAATTACCTCTCCAAATTTAGTTTTCTGCCCACAGCTAACTCAAAGACAACTGCAGAGGTTGAAGTAACTAAACTAAAGGTTTCTAAATACCCCTGATGGTAACAAAGGCTTTACAGTATCCCTAATCGGCTCAAAATCGCGTCATATGTCGGAGAGGGTTAAGTGACACCCCGTTCTTAACATTAATCATCAATTACAAACCCCAATGTACTTAAATAAACTAATGAAAGCATATGGTCCTCCCGGGATTCAAACTCGGGACACCACACCCAGAACATAAGCACCTAAACCATTACACCCAACAATAGTCATTAGACAATTTTAAGAAGTTTAGTAAGGATCTGTTGGCATCGGGGTGTGAGTATCCTAGGTTCGAATCCTTGAAGTACCACACAGTTTCATGGATTTCATTAAGTTTATTTGAAAGTAAATTGGTGGGTTGGTGATATGAAAGTACAGTAAACTTCCGTTAATCCGAAGGGCAGCGGACCGGCCCTCGTTCGGATTAGTGGATATTTCGGATTATCGGACTTTACCCCTATGAACCTGTGTATTAATGGCCTGACAAAAACATTGAGGCATTAGGCCACCCAAATGACACACACACATCATATGTTCATGAAATCACTTCAAAAGTATACCATTGTCATTGTAGCCTATTACCTACTTCAAAACATTCAGATTAATGGTCACCATATGTCCGCATCGTCTACTAGCGAGTTTGTCTTGCTCTTGAAGATCAGATCAGATGTGGTTCGGGAAGTAATGCCTTAACAACGGCACTTCCCTGAGAGGTTCTTGTAATTTTCCTTTTGTGACGTGCTCTGTTATATTATATTGTATTGAAAGCACCCTTGGGACGCTCCGATCACTGAACTATAAATAGTAGCGTATCGGAACGTCCAAAGGTGCGTTTTCAAGCTCAAGACTGAATGCGCTTGCAGAAAATGCGGTGCAAGCCAGTAGCGCATCGGAGCGTCCCAAGGATGCGTTCAAGAGCAAAACAAACTCTCTAGCAGACGATGTGGTGTTTAAGTTTATATCAGTAGCTTCCTTTGACCATTAATCTGAATGTTTTGAAGTAGGTAATAGGCTACAATGGTAAACTTTTAAAGTGAATTCATTAACATATGATATGTGTGTGCTCCATTATGTGTCATTTGAGTGGACTAATGCCTCAAAAAGGGGACTTTGGGACTTCTTGAAATTCGGACCATCGGGTGAATTCGGATTTGGCCTCAAATTGAAAAATTCAGACTATTGGGAGATTCGAATCATCGGTCGTCGGATTAAAGGACTTTTACTGTATATAGTAATTGGATTGCTAAAGGCCCTTAAGGGGAGACTAACCATTTTTCTGGACCCCCTTCTCCCTGATGTTTAGCCCCATTAGTTTTGAGATGTTGGTTCCATTAGTTTAGGGATTTTATAATCTTTCACCCCATTTCTTTGTCAATATTAGGACCCTTTGTGCCATTTAGGTGTCTATTTTTTCCTGGCGAGTGAAAGCGAGCCTGTAATTTTAAGAGGAATCTGCCTTTGGCCGGGACATTTTTCTACCAAAAAATGTACAAATCTATTATGAAGGTGGGTCTAGGGGTGTTTTTCTAAGGTTGATGGAGGTCTAGGGAGGAAACTAAAAAAAAATATATGAATAAATTAATTAATAGACCAAACAAACCGCCACTGTCCGTATTAGCTAAATAAAATCTCATAATGGTGGCCGGAATATAATTAAATAAGCTAGACTACTGAGATGGTTAAGTTAAAAGTAAATTAATAGCCTTAACTCCTTCTGTACCGGCGACGTCTATTTAATTATATTCTACGGTAGCTATATGTAAATGATTGTGCAGCTTAAAAAGGATCTATGGTAGCTAAAATTATTAATAGATATTTAGTAGCCGTTTAATGGTTAGAGGTCGTTCCTAAACTGAATAAAAGTCTAATAGTATCCAGAATAGCCGTCGGTACATACAAAAGGGTTAATACGGAATTATATGCTAAAATTGATTTGGTTCATTATCACCAATTAACTTTCAAATCTACCTAATTAATGACATTTATGAAACAAATGATTACATGTGGTACTCAAAGGATTCGAATCTAGGATACTCACAGAAATTCAGTGCACTAACCATAGAGGAAATTTAATTTGAAGTTGGTTTGACTCTAATTTGTTCTGTGGTTTAACTATTACTCTCCCATATAAAACTTAATTAGGAATTATAAACTAAAATTTATTAGTTTCCTATTTTATGAATAATTTAATTAACCCTCTCCGACATATGACGCGATTTTGAGCCGATTAGGGATACAAGCCTTTATTACCATCAGGGCGATTTACAAACCTTTAGTTTAGTTACTTCAACCTCTGCAGTTTTCTTTGAGTTAGCTGTGGGCAGAAAACTAATTTTGGAGAGGTAATTATAAGAGCGAGAGAACTCTTATTTCTTATTGCTAATCTGGCAACCTCTGCATCATATGAGTTTGAAGGGGTTAAGTAACACCCCGTTCTTAACATAAAATAATCAATTACAAACTCCAATGAACTTTAACCCCTTATTGGCAGCGCTCGATTTAAGTCGTGCACCAATTTGCAGCAAGTTGGGAGCATTATTAAGGCTTTTAACCCGGGAACTGCGGGGAGACTCTTAAGAGTTCCCCCGGCGGACTGCGGGGAGACTCTTAAGAGGGAGTGAAAACAAAAATCAACTTTTGACATAGATTTTTTTTTTTTTTTTTCTTTTTTTGCCCCTGGGCCATGCAAAATCTCAGTCCTCTACCTCCCCTCCTTCCCCACTTTCCTCCTCTCCTTCAGTTATCACCTATTTTCCCTGTTATTCCCTTATTCTGAGGTATATTTTCGTGCTAACATTAGCGAGTTGCAAGCAGGGTGTTGTCATCACTGATGGCAAGCGAGTGCAAGAGAGAGAGAGAGTATCGATCGACTGTGTCTCAGTGGCCTTGGGGGAAATTGGCGGGAAAGCAGCTTGCCCCACCCATACATTATACAACTCGCGGGCTATATCTCCGATTTTGACCATCCAAACGCTGTTTTCACTTGTTTTATTGTTTCAGGTTAATACCTTTATAATCCACCCATAATAGGCGCATATGGATAAGTATTAATATAGAGTGCAAATGGCCGGGAGCACAGCGGGCCAGACAGCCGACTCCCAGGGCTTACCGCCGCCCATTAACTCATGTTCCCTGTGTTCTTGAGAGGCCGGCAGTGTAGCCAGTAGTGAGCATAGCTGGGAAAAATATACCGATATATGCTAAACTCCCATGTTCGTGGCATCACTGCAAGATAACCACTAGTGTTACGTAGCTCGTTCTGGTCTCATTTTGAAGCTTTTAGTGCCTAGTTTTTTTGCTAAAAAAAAAAATTCATGCAGATGCTTGATTTATCATGCAGGAGGGCCTGAATATGCCCAAATGAGCCCAAAACACCCCGCTAGACAAGGGTTAATAAACTAATGAAAGAATATGGTCCTCCCGGGATTCAAACTCGGGACACCACAGCCTCTAAACCATTATTATACTACCAACAGAGTTAAAGGTTGTATAACAGATTTGAAAAGTACTGATAGGTCTATTAACCCCTTCGGTACCGGTGACGTCTTTTTAATAGTCTAGTTATATTTAGATGATTTTGTGCAGTTTAAGAAGGATCTGTGGTAGTACAAATGGTTAAGAGATCGTTCGAAGCCTGTCTATTGCTGGAGGTTCAATTTTTAAAATTAATAAAATAATCTAATGGCGGGAATGAAGTTAAAAGCCTTGGACAGTTACAGAAAATAGGAGCTAAATATTTTTTCTTTTCTTTACAGATTTGTTCTTTGGGTGATGAACCTAGAAGCCTACATTGGTTGAAGAATTCAGCATGCATCATACACCCTGACTTGTTGAAGAATTCATCATATACCCTGACTTGTGGAGGGCTGAAATCTGAGGGTCAATACGGGACTTGAGGAATAGGGACCGCACTAGGACAGCAAGACTCGCGGAACTCGATGAATAGGATGGAGAGGTGAGGGAACAACAACGCTCAGAACCACCACCAACTAACAAACTAACCACGACAACCACCAACTAATAACTCCCAGCAGACTGACAAAGCGAGGCAATGCTAGAGATGAGGATGAGGGAACCAAACTTTCTCACAAGGGCTGATGGTCAGGAGTGCTTTGACGGAAGAATTGAAGCCAACGAGAGGAACCCCAAAATAGGCTGCAGTGTTCTCGGGCTGATAGCCAAACACCACTGAGACACTATCCTGGCTGGCGTCATGATAGAAGATGGGAAGCCGACTTGGATGGAAGACCGATTGAGGGCGAGACCGAGCAAGCAAAACTGATCGAGGGCGAGAAGAGGGCAAGACCGAACATGATAGATTGAGGGCGAGCAAAATGGACTGCAGATATTCACCAGAACCAACTTAAATGCGCTCAAAGAATACAAAGGCATTTCTAGCAAAACTACCAACATCTCCTCTTTGTTGCCTGGAAGCTCAACTTGAAAAATCCTGTTGACTAAAATTAATGATACACGACCACCAAGAAAATTCCTGAATCACTTGCAGACTCACCAAAAAGCACTATCGACGCTGCTCACTCCCCTGCAAACTTTCAACGACCACCGTCTTCCAATCAAACTGTTTAACCACTGCCCTCTTGAGACCTCACCTACAATGAAGTCCTCAACAACCACTGCCACAAGTAAATTCCTGAAATCGAGCGACCTTTCCAGTGGGGTGCAGACGCATACTCCCAAATAAGAACTCTGGATGCTGCCCACTCACTTGCAACGACCAAACTGTTTAACCACACCCCTCAGAGACTTCCCCTGCAATGAAATCCTCAAAAGCCACTGCCCTCTCCCCTGAAATGAAGTCCTAAACAACCACTACCCTATGAGACTCCAGGACCCGTAAATGAAGTTCTGAACAACCATTGCCCTCAGAGACCTCCCC
>JBAKBP010031664.1:0-24158 GCA_037953745.1 Lithodes maja
CTACCTACTACTATCTACTACTACCTACTACCTACTACTACTACTATCTACTACCTACTACTACTACTACCTACTAGAAGGTCCCTTCTGAAACCAGAGGGGCCAATGTCAGTGGCCACGTAACTAACTAATACTGGACGATCTGTCCAGTGGCCACCTAACCAGTCACTGTCTGACCAAGTCTTGTATTAACTCAGGACTCGATCAGACGACCAGGCAGTGAGGCTCCTCACCTCGTACCGCCTGGCTGTGAACTGGCTAATATAATATAATGCTTTGGGGTATTTCCGCATATTATTTACGTTTTTTAACACATTATACTCATATTAAGGTAAACAGGTCATGTCAATTACTTAATTGTATATATATATATATATATATATATATATATATATATATATATATATATATATATATATATATATATATATATATTGAACGATTATTTCATATATTTATTATTTTTTAGTTTCCTCCCTAGACCTCCATCAAACTTAAAATGACATCCATTAGATCCCCCTTCTAGATAAATTTGTACATTTGTCGGTAGAAAAATGTCCCGGCCGAAAGCCGGTTCTTCCAAAGTTACAGGCTCACTATCGTTCGCCAGAAAAATAATCGGCACTTACATAGCACGAAAGGTCTTAACAAATTATAGACAGATTGATAAACAAGCCAATAATTGAACCCATCCCCCCTTAAGTTATAGAGGTTAATGTTGAAGAGTTTTGGCCAACCTACAATGGATGGACTATAGTGGAGATGTGTTTGATCCTTTGATTTATGGAGATCATTCCTAAGCTTAACAAAATCATACGTTGGAAACAACGCAAGTTACCAGCATCAGATTGAAAGGGTTAAATCGCCTGACGTTTTTTAATCTGATGTTTCAGGTTCTAGGCCCGTCGCGGACGATGTTTTTTTTTTTATTATATTTGTGTTCTTAGTATATTTTACTTGTATATAGAGGGTTAATAGAAGCAGAGTTGATAATAGGTTGGTTAATATTATATAATAATTTTACTATTTATGATTGTTTAATTGGTTAATAAAGTTAGCATTAGTTAGAATATGATATAACATAATTATAGCTAATTTAATCAATGCAATCATTCATAGGCTATGTTTGCTTTATTCTACATTATTCAAATGTGCCTAGGCATACTTTGTTATTTTTGTTTATATGATAGATATTAAGATTAACACATAGGTTAGTAGCAGTTAGGCTACAGGTTGTTCACGCTTGGAATTAATTTATACCCGGGTAGGACTACATCTTAACAGTTTAATAGAAAAATATAGTGCAGTATGCAATGAAACATTAGCTCTGTTGCATATAATCGCACGGTGTTCACAGTGGTGTATTGTACAGTATAATGTTATCATTGATTAATATTACGATAAAACCCATAATGTATGAAGCTTATCAATATCATGTTGGCGGTTTTCGTAAGGTGGGTAGTAGATTCTGTTCTAAATATTGATAAGGGTTCTCTAAAAACGACTAATTAGGCCTACTTTAAAGTGTGTAACTTCTGAGCAAGCAATCTCATTCAGTGCGGCTAGGCTGTAGCCAAGTTTTCCCAACAATGATTCGTCGGAATTATGAATTTTGACATGAGCTACATAATTATATTAATTAAGCGTAATATTCATACTAATTAAAAAATATTAAATACAATTTGAAGACAGGACATGCACTTCCATAAAGTATATGTTTTTGTCAGTAATTCATGATAGGTCTTCGTGTGTTTCACTTTGCTCGGCAAAACTGCTAGGTAGCTTACCGTGTGATAATTACGCCAAGCTGCTAGGCCAAATTTGCTCAGTGAAACGCTGTTATGCTTAGCGAAAGTTGACCGTGTGATAGCGGCTGGCATGGGTTGTCCCTCTTACAGGGGATAAGTCCACTTGGGGGCATTCTGTGTATGGCAACCCTCATTAAAGGGAGTAAGGCGTCCGGTAATAGATAGATAGATCACCATCATGTTGTATTATCACCAGTATCGTCCTCCTAATCATTATTATTACAACTATATTGATATTTCCTATAGTCACCATGCCATTCACCAATATTAAGCTTAAATACATAGAAAACAAAACAATACAAACTGTTATTAAAAACAAAATACTTTTCCGCCTTAATTGTTCCGATCTCGGCAGGCAGACATGCAGCGAAGCCAAAGCCACAAGCCCTCGCACCACACTTCCAGGCGCACCCTTCATATTAATCGTCTCCCCGGGTCAGGCGCCTGATGGACTATTATCTAGTCCAACTTGCGCCCGACCCCTTACTCCAAATATGTATGCCTAAATAATATATCGATGGTTTCCACCCGGTGTAAAACTAGATATAAACAGACGATTTTATTAGACTAATGCTAAACTTAGTATGTGGTCCAAGGTATAATTGAATGTAAGAAGAACCTTTGGTAGTCAATAGGTAAAACATACAATACATAACTGTCATCTGTTACCAATAAAGTAATGCACAATATGCTCTCTAAATAAGGACAAACTTTGCAACAATTAGTTTGAAAATGTTGTGGATTACAAACACAGTTGCTAAAAGTTAAAGGTCAAAGGTTAAAGGTATCAGTGAATGATGGTCACAAGGGAGAACGGTAAAGATGTTCAAGGCACATTATAGCCATGAAGGCCACCAAGTAGACAGTCACCAAGTTAAGGTCTTGGCTGAAGAAAACAAAATATAATAATACAAAAATAGATAAACAAAAAACAAAAACAAAATACTTTGCCGCCTTAATTGGGGTCGATCCTGGGCTGAGGTAGGTTAAACTCCAAGACGCTCTGCACTTAACCAACCAGCCGTTGATAATAGTGTAGAAAGTTATAGGGTGTGAATTATGAAAACCAACCAACATCAGAATATCTGCACTGTGGGAGAATAATTGTCAATTTATGGCTAATCCCCAATTGACCATTTGCGACTGTTAGGCTATACGGAAGTTGGTTGTGATTATCGATATTACACAAAATTACCTGTTGAAATATGTTTGTAGTGCAAATATAAATACATAACATCATTATGCAGTAAGCTACTGTATACAGTATATCCATCATAATCTCAATCTTGTTATTATTATTATTATTATTATTATATGAGATGCCGAAGTCTCCAACCAGGGTGCAGAAACACCATCAAGATCAATCCACACAAAACACCCGGAGGCACTGGAGAGAGACTATGGCAACTTAGGAAAAAATAAAAACATACACTGTATACTGTACTGTACATATACACATATTAAACACAGATAACATATTATGCAGTGGAGGATATCAAGCTTAAATATAATACAATAAAATAGAATAAAATAAGTTTAAAAATTAGAATTAATGCTGCAAAAAAGCATTAACTCTAGACTTAAAAATGGAGATATTAGCTGAATTGACTAGCTCATTTGGCAACTTATTCCACAAGTCAACCATGGCCGGCACAAACCACCGTGAAAACTGTGTAGTAGAAAAATTAACACGGCTCATGGCAAGATAATTAAGATTGCTTGTGAATCTAGTTGCACGAGCCCGGACATAGGGCCCAGGCAGAACCCCATGTAAGGGATGCTGAGGGTTGTTAAAAACTTTAAATAAAAGACTAAGGGCACCAACTTTACGTCGATGACACAGATCAAGAGACAAATTAGGTAGAATAAAACTGATGGAATTTAGCGACCTGTCAAGCAACTTGAGATGGCAGTCAGCTGCTGACAACCAGACAGGTGAGCAGTACTCGAAATGTGGCAAAATAAAAGCATAACAAGACTTGATAACTGTGGCGTCACAAGCAAATGTTTTATAAACCTTGCGAAGCAGACCAATTTTTTGGGAAATGGAAGAGGAGAAAGAACGAATATGCTTTTCAAAAGTAAGTTTGGGATCAAGAGTAACTCCTAACAAACGCAGAGTATTCACATTCTCAATTTGCTCGCCAGAAACTTGTAGATAAGGATGGGGAGGATCCAAGGTACGAGATCTGCTGATGATAATGGAGTGTGTTTTACTAGCATTAAGTTTCATGCCTCAAAGTTCACACCATGATGTAATTTTGGCTAAATCCCTATTCAGAGCAGTAGCAATTACGTGTCGATCTATTGGTGATGCAATTGACGCATATAAAGTTGTATCATCAGCATAGAAGATTAGTTTATTTTCAAGCTTGGAACACAGGTCAGCAGTAAAAATAATAAAAAGCAAAGGCCCAAGGACACTGCCTTGTGGAACACCAGAAACAACAGTAACAGAAGGGGAATGACACCCATCAATGACCACAGACTGAGATCTTTTCGTCAAAATATCTTCAAAGATCCTTAAAAAATTGCCACCAATACCAATGAGCTGTAACTTAAACAGAAGTGCTATATGGTTGACTAAATCAAAAGCAGAACTAAAGTCAATAGCCACGACGCGAGACTCATGTCCCTGGTCCAATGAAGATTGCAAGTCATGGGTGAGTGTCAGAAGTGCATCGCATGTACCCAGTCCCTTACGAAAACCAAACTGTGAGTTTGGTATCAAATGATGACTATTACAATAAGAGGAAAGGCGTCTGGACAAAAGCCTCTCATAGAGCTTGGATAGGATAGGTGTAATGGAGATAGGGCGATAGTCATTAGGAGATGATGAGGCAGTATTTCCCTTTGGAATAGGAGTGATAATAGCCTTACGCCAGCAAAGAGGAAAACTACCTGATTTCAAAAGCAACCTAAACACCACTGCCAATTTAGGTGCCAAGACCACTGCAACCTTTTTAAAAAAGAGAGGGAAAAACCCATCCGGGTCTGTGCCACCATAGGTATCAAGATCCAGCAAGTACCTTTTCAGTTCAGCTGATTTGAATGCCATTGAATTGAGGTTGGGTCTAGGGAAACATGTCAATGGCAAAGACAATTCCTGATTACTCTGCTTATTAATAAAAATATTAGATAGAATATTGGCCTTCGATAATGGATAAAAAGAGATGGAGCCATCAGAATCACAAAGAGGAGGCATGGAGGAATCTATTCCAAATAAAGAGGATTTCAAAGCGGACCACCATTTATGAGGCTGTGTAGCTCCTGCCAGAACATCCTGAAGATGGGAGTTATAATCCCTCTCAGCACCATCATAAACTCTCTGCGCAGCTGCCCTTTTAAAAACATAATTTTCCCAATGCAAGGGGGTTTGATTATGCCTCCATAGACGATATGCAGCCTGTTTGTCATCAAATGCACGCTTGCAGTCATCATTAAACCATGCTTTATCCCTGATGCGAGACTTAATTGTCTTTGATGGAACTCTTTTGCGAAGGATACCAAGAAGGGAATTGTTGAGAGCTGAAACCGGGTCATGAGATCTTAGTATGTGATTCCACTCAATATTACAAACATCATTACAAACGTTGTCCCAGTTAACCCGGGATTTAAGGTAGACTTTACGTGAGAGAGTAATATCAGGAACAGAAAAAATCAAGATTAATTTTACACATGATGGCATTGTGGTCGGAAGTGCCAACAGGTACAAGAACGGAGGTTTCTACAACGCCAGGAATGTCTGTTAGTACTAGATCAAGACAATTTCCAGACATATGAGTAGGTCCTTGGATTAGCTGTTCACAACCAGATAAGTTTGCAAAATCCAATGCAGCATGACCATTTCTATTAGTTGGAGAGACCGAGTTCAACCACTCTTGATGATGCGCATTGACATCACCAACAAAAATAAAAGATGATTTGACATCTACAGACTGTATTGAAGCCATGGCTGTTAAAAGGCAGTCATATATGTCATTGTTAACATCAGGATTTCTGTACAGGCTAAAAATGTAATGATTATGATACTTGCTGGAAACTTTAACTAACTGCATCTCATGGCATTTACAAATATGCTTAGTTAAGTGCTGAGCATTATACCCAGATCTAATATACAAGCTCATTCCACGAGCACGAGGAATAGAATCACGCCGAATAAGAACTGGTTTACCGAAGTTAGGTATAAGAAGTTCAGAATAATCTCTATAACCAGAGACAAGGGTTTCAGAACAAAAGACAATATCATAATCAACAGATGCCAATGTAAGATCCTTGATGTTCTTATAGAGACCACGAATATTGGAATAAAATACACGACAACTTGTAGCAAGTTGTCTGTGAGGACCGGGATTAACTTCTATATCACCGGACAAAAGTAGAAACAAAAACAGAAAAAGTTGAAAGCAATCCATATACAAATACATAAAGATGGATATAAACAGGTCGACCCAGACGGAGCCATCACATCTGGGTAAGGTATAAAACAAGCCCCAAAGACACCATATCCAGGGGGGAGCAGTAGCGGTGGATTTTATTTGTTTAGAAAAGACTAGAAACAGAAAAAGAATGCCAAATCTCCTGAAAATCCACCAGACTCAAAAGTCTTCCTCATTGGCCTGCTAACCACCGTGGGGAAAAAAACATTGTTCTGCTAATTGGAGAAGTTTACAGCTCCAACTTCCATATAGCCTAAAGATCAGTGGTGAATTGCAACCTAGCAGTTATGTAGGAGTTTCTGGCTTCATTATCACTTTGCCACCTTAAGGTACCATAAGGAAGGGTACCGGTATATGGATTTCAGCGGGTTAATTGAAATAGTGTTTACCCTTTACATTCCCACAGATCCCTCCTAAGCTGTATAAAATCGCCTACGATAGCCATAATTAACTGTCAAGACGCGTGATAATCCTGAAGGTGTTAAACAAAATATATATATTAATGACCAGAGTGACTCGACCCGACGTGACCTAGATGTGTGTGAGTGTGTTTTTGTTTGTGTGTGTTCATTGTTTGTTTTTTTCTATTTTTCATTTATTTATTTATTTATTTATTTATTTGGTCCCTATTCGGGCTCTGTCTCGAGTTGGCCAACCACAGTAATACAAAAAAAAAAAAAAAAAAAAAAAAGGAAAATAGAAACAAAATGAGGAATGGGCCTGAGCAAATAGATAGACTAGATAGACTCGACCCGAGGCCCTCAGTGTGAGAACCCCTGGCTCTGTTACCCAAACCAATAATCTTCCCACAACAATGATCCTACCACATCATATTGCTCTATCTTTCCTTTATGACTTACAATTAACCCTTTGAAGATTACCACGCGTTTTGACAGTTTATTCGGGCTAACATTAAGCGATTTTATACAACTTCGGAAGGATCTGTGGGAATTAAACAGCCGAAGACTATCTCAATTAGCCGTCTGACTACCTCATACCCTTTGTAACCTGAATATAATCGCCCAATAATAATAGCCGGAAAACTTAAAAGCTATGGAATATTATATCTTCTAAGGGTTAAGAGGCTGAACGTTGCCCCGACTAAGACACTATATATATATATACCGTATATCATTAATCACATTAATGTAATTAATTATATATATATTTATATATACAGTATATGGTCATAGTCGGGTCAACGTTCAGCCTCTTAAGATAGTCTTAGTCTTTTTCATTCCCACAGATCCTTCCGAAGTTGTATAAAATCGCTTAATGTTAGCCCAAATAAACTGTCAAAACGCGTCGTAAGTTTCAAAAGGTTAATTGTAAGTCATAAAGGAAAGATAGAGCAATATGATGTGGTAGGATCATTGTTGTGGGAAGATTATTGGTTTGGGTAACAGAGCCAGGGGTTCTCACACTGAGGGCCTCGGGTCGAGTCTATCTAGTCTATCTTCATTCCTCATTTTGTTTCTATTTTTTTTTTTTTTTTTTTTGTATACTGGGGGTGGCCGACTCGAGACAGAGCCCGAATAGGGAAAACAAACAATGAACACGCAAAAACAAAAATACAAATTCACACACATCTAGGTCACATCGGGCCGAGTCACTCTGGTCATTAATATATATATTTTGTTTAACACCTTCAGGATTATCACGCGTCTTGACAGTTAATTATGGCTATCGTAGGCGATTTTATACAGCTTAGGAGGGATCTGTGGGAATGTAAAGGGTAAACACTATTTCAATTAACCCGCTGAAATCCATATACCGGTACCCTTCCTTATGGTACCTTAAGGTGGCAAAGTGATAATGAAGCCAGAAACTCCTACATAACTGCTAGGTTGCAATTCACCACTGATCTTTAGGCTATATGGAAGTTGGAGCTGTAAACTTCTCCAATTAGCAGAACAAGATTGAGATTATGATGGATATATACAGTAGCTTACTGCATAATGATGTTATGTATTTATATTTGCACTACAAACATATTTCAACAGGTAATTTTGTGTAATATCGATAATCACAAGCAACTTCCGTATAGCCTAACAGTCGCAAGTGGTCAATTTGGGATTACCCATGAATTGACAATTATTCTTCCACAGTGCAGACATTCTGATGTTGGTTTTCATAATTCACACCCTATAACTTTCCACACCGTTATCAACGGCTGGTTGGTTAAGTGCAGAGCGTCTTGTAGTCTAACCTCAGTCATCCCAGGATCGACCCCGCTCAAGGCATCAAAGGAGTTTATTTTTGTGTTCACCTAGGTACTGGTGCCACCTTATTTTACAGAATGTTGGCTAATATTAGACGATGTTATTCAGATTAAAAAAGGTCTCCAGGAATTGTCAGGCTTTTAACTATTTAACTTAGCCTTTTTTATTGGCTCCTATCCTTTATAAACTGCATGTCTGTCTGTATGTACGGTATGTATGTATATACTTAGGCACATACCCCATAGTTGGAAGTGGCTGACGACAACATCATCTTATCAACAGCTTCAAACTAATTGTTGCAAGTTTCCCCTGCATAGTGGACTGCATAAGATGTATGGACCCTGTATTAATTGCTTAGATTTGTCTGTTCTTGTTAGAAAAAAGGTTGTTGAGGAGATTATTCGTAGAATATATCGTGCAATGCTTTATTGGTAAAAGGTATGCATTGCATACTACCCTTTTTTGTTTTACATTAAATTATACCTATAATAGGGAAAGTAAACATCTAATTATACCTATAATAGGGAAAGTAAACATCTAATTATACCTATAATAGGGAAAGTAAACATCTAATTATACCTATAATAGGGAAAGTAAACATCTAATTATACCTATAATAGGGAAAGTAAACATCTAATTATACCTATAATAGGGAAAGTAAACATCTAATTATACCTATAATAGGGAAAGTAAACATCTAATTATACCTATAATAGGGAAAGTAAACATCTAATTATACCTATAATAGGGAAAGTAAACATCTAATTTCATCGTTAAATTATGATAATTTCACACTACATGTGTACAAAAAAAAAGGTAAGTAAATACCTACCTTTTGTTGTGTATATATATACATATATATATACCGGTATATATATAAAACATCTACTACTACTACTACTACTACCTACTACTACCTACTACTATAAAGATACTCAACACGACTTTCGTAAAAAACGTTCCTGTTTAACAAACCTCTTAGACTTCTTCCACGATATCTTCAACCTCTACGATGAGAGTAAAGCTGTAGATATTATATACCTTGATTTTCAAAAGGCCTTTGACAAAGTTCCCCACAAACGATTACTGCTAAAACTAAAAGCGCATGGAATACAAGACGGTGTGTTGAAATGGATAGAAAATTGGCTCAGCGACAGAAAGCAAAGAGTAGTCATAAACGGTAAGGCATCTAAATGGACCAATGTAAGTAGTGGGGTACCCCAGGGATCGGTACTAGGACCAATTCTCTTTCTAATTTACATCAACGACATAGATGAGGGTCTCACCTGTACAGTCTCGAAATTTGCTGACGATACAAAAATTGCAAATAGCGTACTCTCAAAAGAACAAGTTGACGATATGCAACACAATCTAGATAAATTGTCATGTTGGGCCCAAATTTGGCAAATGAGTTTCAATGCCGATAAATGTAAAGTACTACATATCGGATACCTAAATGAGAAAGCAAACTATTCGATGAATGGCACTCAGCTTAAGAATGTAAACAAAGAAACCGATCTGGGAGTAACAATATCGAGTAACCTAAAACCGAGTCAACAATGTTCAGAAGTTGTTAAGAAGGCAAACAAAATAATTGGCTTTATAGGCAGGTCATTTGAGCATAAATCCAAAGATGTTATCCTAACCCTTTACAATTCCTTAGTCCGCCCTCTTCTGGAATACTGCGTTCAATCCTGGTGCCCTTATTACCAAAAAGATATAAACAAGCTAGAACGAGTTCAACGTAGAGTTACCAAAATGATACCTAGCCTAAAGAACAAACCATACGAAGAGCGTCTTAGAGAATTAAATCTATTTCCTTTAACCCAGCGCAGATTAAGAGGCGACTTAATTCAAGTGTTCAAAATCATCAAAGGCATCGACAATATGAACTGTAGTAAGTACTTCACTATCGACCAATCTAATTACACGCGGGGAAACGGTTGCAAAATTATTGGTAAATCTTTTAACTCACACGAATCTAAGAATTTCTTCTTCAATCGAGTTGTCAACTTGTGGAATGGGCTTCCCCGAGACGTTATAGACTGCAGCACCGTTGATTCATTTAAACTCCGCTTAGACAAATATCTCGCATCAAACCCGCGACTGACTGCGTTTGTAAATGAATAACTTTATTGTATACCCCCCTCAGTTACTAACCCATCTGTCCCCTACTAACTTCCTAATCCTGCCACGGACATTAGTTCTAGGGCAGTAGTTCCCTTTCCAATGTTCCCTTACCCACTCTAAACCACTGTTTGGACACTTGATCCTCAGTGTTTTGGAGGACAAGCAGCCTAGAAGGGTCACTAGACCTGTTGTTGCTTGATTTCCTTTGTACTCCTTTGTACTTATGCCTAATATCCTAATCTCTTCTAAAGATGTACTTTCTACCCTCTCTGGGCTTAACACTAATAAGGCGTACGGTCCGGACGGTGTTCCTTCTGTTGTTCTCAAAAACTGTGCTTCCGTGCTGACTCCCTGCCTAGGCAAACTCTTTCGTCTCTGTCTATCCTCTAACGTCTTCCCTTCATGCTGGAAGTTTGCTCACATTCAACCTGTCCCAAAGAAGGGTGACCGCTCTCAACCCTCCAACTATCGTCCAATTGCTCTCATCTCTTGTCTTTCTAAAGTTTTTGAAGCTATTCTTGCTTCCAAATTTCTTAAGCATTTCTCTTCTCATAATCTGCTCTCAGATCGCCAGTATGGCTTCCTTAAGGGTCGCTCTACTGGTGATCTTCTTTCATATCTTACTAACTCTTGGTCATCCTCCTTTCGGGACTTCGGTGAGACTTTTTCTATTGCACTAGACATATTGAAAGCCTTCGATAGAGTCTGGCATAAATCTTTAATTTCTAAACTACCCTCCTTCGGTTTCTATCCCTCCATCTGTGCCTTTGTCTCTAATTTCCTTTCCGGCCGTTCCATAGCCGCGGTTGTGGACGGCCATTGTTCACTTCCTCACCCTATAAACTCCAATGTTCCTCAGGGCTCTGTCCTATCTCCTATTCTCTTTCTAATTTTTATAAATGATCTCCTTAACTGTACCTTAATTCCCATCCATTCATACGCAGACGACTCAACCTTACACTACTCCATTAGTTTTTCAGAACGCCCCAGCCAGCAATTCCTCAACGAAAAACGTAATGAAGCCATAGAACTCTTAAATTCTGATCTAAATACTATTTCCAATTGGGGCAGAGAAAACCTTGTTAACTTTAATGCTTCCAAAACCCAATTTCTCCATCTATCTACCCGTCAGGATCTCCCAGCGGACTATCCCTTATTCTTCAACAATACAAAAATCAACTCTTCATCTTCTCTCAATATTCTTGGTGTCTCTTTTTCTTCTGCTCTCATTTGGAAGGACCATATTACCAGTCTTGCTAAGGCAGCCTCCCAGAAGCTCGGTGTGCTCAACCGCCTTAGGGGGTTCTTTTCCCCTGCACAGCTTCTTGCTCTGTACAGGGGCATAGTGCGCCCTTGTATTGAGTATTGTTCACATGTCTGGGGAGGTTCCTCTCACACTGCTCTCCTAGACAAAGTTGAAAGGAAGGCCTTTCGTATCATTAACTCCCGTCCACTCACCAACTCTCTGCAGTCTCTCTCTCTCCGCCGCAATGTTGCATCTCTCTCGCTATTCTATCGCTACTATAATAATCAGTGTTCCTCAGAGCTATCCCAGTGCATACCACCTCCTTTACGTAGGGCACGTGGTACCCGTCTTGCAACTCAATCCCACCCCTACTCTATGCAACTCTCCAACCCAAGAGTGAAACGTTACTCTCAAACTTTCTTCTACTCAACAGCTGAGCTCTTGAACTCTCTCCCGGAATCAGTCTTTCCCTCTTCCTATGACTTAAATTGCTTCAAACTCCGTGTCTCCAGGCATTTTGGCTCGAACGTCCCTTGATTTTGGCCCTGTCACTCTTTCAACTATGGAGAAGGTACTCGCTATATGCCTTTTGCCTCCCTTAATCACATAGAAAAAAAAAAAAAAATCTGTATAGTGTATTTTTAAAGTGACTCGTGTAGATATATAAGTATAGAGGGATATTAGATACTGGGTTGGGTATAAGTATAAGTATAAGTATAGAGGGATATTATATATTGGGTTGGGTATAAGTATAAGTATAGAGGGATATTATATACTGGGTTGGGTATAAGTATAAGTATAAGTATAGAGGGATATTAGATACTGGGTTGGTATAAGTAATAGTATAAGTATAGAGGGATATTAGATACTGGGTTGGGTATAAGTATAAGTATAAGTATAGAGGGATATTAGATACTGGGTTGGGTATAAGTATAAGTATAAGTATAGAGGGATATTAGATACTGGGTTGGGTATAAGTATAAGTATAAGTATAGAGGGATATTAGATACTGGGTTGGGTATAAGAAGGGAAGTAGATAGATGTAAGAGTAACAACACTTTAGTTTATCGGTAACTAAAAACATATATGATTAGATAAGTTAATATAATGACATACAGTATATATTTATATTGTATGTTAATGAAAATAGCAATGAGAGAGAGAGAGAGAGAGAGAGAGAGAGAGAGAGCGCGCGCGCGAGAGAGAGAGAGAGCGAGAGAGAGAGCGCGCGCAGCAGCAGCAATAAAATGGCCCAACACGACAACATTAAACAAGTCACCTCCTAATAAAGAAACCCCAGCAAAAAGCAGCCCTGAATTGACTTCCCCTTCTAACAAGTTTCCAGGAAGCGATAAGGTGAAGGTGACTGATTACCCGCACACGCACCTGCACGTACACACGCACGCACGCACGCACCTGCATCTAAATCTACATACATACACACGCACACGTTAAGGGGGTCACCTGTTTTTTTCTCTTTCTCACCTTTTCTCTCTTTCTCTGGCTTGTATCCATTCGCCTCCATTCAGCCAACTGTGTTAAGACGTTAATCCCCATCCATTTGTCGATATCTTCCTGGCGAGCGATAGCAAGCCATCATTGTATGGAGAAATCCGGCTTTGCCGGAGACATTTTTCTATCGAAAAATGTACAAATTTAGCTTGCTGTAAAAAAAATATATATTTACATATGCTGACTCGCTACAGCTCGTCAGGAAAATACTGACATCTAGATGGGGGTAAACGTCTTAAAACAGTAGGCTGAATAAGGCCGAATGGATACAAGCAAAAGAGAGAGGGAGAAAGAGAACAAAAAAGCGAGGTGGGCCCCCTTAACGTAACACCAAGATTTTTAAATAAAAAGTAGCAAATATATACCTAGTACTTATCGTCCAATTAGCTTAACCTCAGTTGTCTGTAAAATGCTAGAAACACCCAAGAGACAGACTCGTAAATAACCTGGAGGAGGAAAACAACATACAGTACTCAAAGATACTCAACGTGGCTTCCGTAACAAACATTCCTGATTAGCATACCTCTTCGACCTCTTCCACTATATAATCAACCTATATGAAGAGAGTAAAGCTGTAGATATTGCATACATTGATTTTCAATAGGGGAGAGCATAGGGTGAATCTAGATGTGAGGCTGGATGGGGAAATATTGGAACAAGTAGAGTGTTTTAAATATCTAGGAGGAACAATAAGCAGGAGTGGAGGTATGGAAGTGGAGGTAAAACAGAGAGTGTGTGAAGGAAGGAAGGTTTTCGGAGCAATGGGAAGTATGTGGAAGACGAGAAATCTCGGAGTGAAAGTAAAAAGTGCACTGTATCAAGGAATTGTTGTGCCAACAGTGATGTATGGAGCTGAGACATGGGCTCTGAAGAAAAAGGAGAAAAGAGGGCTGGATGTGATGGAGATGAGCTGCTTGAGGAGTATGTGTGGAGTTACTTGTAGAGACAGATTGAGGAATGAAGAGATACGTAGGAGAGTGGGGCAGCAGGAACATTTGTCAGCCAGAGTGGACAGAAGGGTGCTGAGCTGGTATGGTCATGTTGAACGAATGGGAGATGAAAGGCTTACAAAGAGAATATGTGAGTCAGGTACAAGGGGAGATAGAAGGGCAGGAAGACCCCCATTGAGATGGAGAGACTGTGTAAGAAAGGCTTTGGATGATAGAGGAATGACTATAGATCAGGCAGGGGAAGTGGTGGTGGACAGGAGTGAATGGAGAATGCTTGTGAATAGTTGAGTGAACACGTGGTCATTTGGAGTAAGGGGTCGGGCACAAGTTGGACTAGATAATAGTCCATCAGGCGCCTGGCCCGGGGAGACGATTAATATGAAGGGTGTGCCTGGAAGTGTGGTGGGAGGGCTTGTGGCTTTGGCTCCGCTGCATGTCTGCCTGCCGAGATCGGAACCTCTCCGGGTGGTCAGGGGCCGGGGGAGTGCTGGAGCGACCTTGGTAACCCTGGTCTCTGGGTCTTCTCCTGGGTGACCTGGATGTGTGAGAGTTTGTGTTTTTTATCTGTGTTTATTTTTTGTTTTATGTTGTTTTTGTGTTTTCCCTGTTCTTGCTCTGTCTTGAGTCGGCTACCCCCAAAATGGGGATTGGGCCTGAGCATATAGATAGATAGATATATTTTCAAAAGGCCTTTGACAAAGTACCCCACACACGTAAATTGATTAGTTAAATGCGCATGAAAAAGAACATTGGCTCAGTGAAAGAAAGCAAAGAGTAGTTATACTGTATATGGTAAAGCATCCACCTGGACAAATGCAACTAGCTGGCTACCCCAGGGATTGATACTAGGACCAGTTTTCTTCCTAGTTTATATTAACGACACCGATGAGGGCTTCACCTGTACAATCTCAAAGTTTGCACTCAATAACAAAATTGAAAACAAAATGCAAATATCGTGCTCTCAAATGAACATGTAGAAGGTTTGCAAAATAATCAAGATAAACGGTCAAGATGGGCTCAAATTTGGCAATTGAGTTTTAATGCAGATAGATGTCACAAGTACTCCATATCGGAAACTGAAATGATAGATGTCACAAGTACTCCATATCGGAAACTGAAATGATAAATGTCACAAGTACTCCATATCGGAAACTGAAATGATAGATGTCACAAGTACTCCATATCGGAAACTGAAATGATAGATGTCACAAGTACTCCATATCGGAAACTGAAATGCAGATAGATGTCACAAGTACTCCATATCGGAAACTGAAATGCGGATAGATGTCACAAGTACTCCATATCGGAAACTGAAATGATAGATGTCACAAGTACTCCATATCGGAAACTGAAATGCAGATAGATGTCACAAGTACTCCATATCGGAAACTGAAATGATAGATGTCACAAGTACTCCATATCGGATACTGAAATGATAGATGTCACAAGTACTCCATATCGGAAACTGAAATGCAGATAGATGTCACAAGTACTCCATATCGGAAACTGAAATGCAGATAGATGTCACAAGTACTCCATATCGGAAACTGAAATGAAAAAGCAAACTATTCAATGAATGTCACTCAGCTTACGAGTGTAGACAGAGAAACAGATTTAGGAGTAACAATATTGAATAACCTAAAACCCAGTCAAAATGTACAGAAGTTGTTAAGAAGGCAAACCAAATAATCGGCTTAATAGGCAGGTCACTTGAGCATAATTCCAAAGATATAATCCTCACTCTTTACAATTCCTTAGCCAGTCCTCTTCTGGTGCCCTTATTAGCATAAATATATTGACAAACTGGATCGAGTTTAACTTAAAGTTACCAAAATACATAAATCCGCCAGACTTAAGTTCTCTCAAGCCTAGGAATTCGATGTCTGGTGGACATGGAACTCTGGAGAATAACCAACAGAAGGCGCCGGAATAAGCCGTCCTAATATTGCAGGGGTTACGTTTTAAAGCTACTCCTATAATTATATATATATATATATATATATATATTGGCACCAACAAGTGTATATTTAATGGGGGTTGGGCGTATATATTTGGTCATATATACATATTTTTATAATGTTCTTCTTAGTTTCCTCCCTAGACCTTTATCAACCTGAAACAAACCCCCCCCCCCCCCCCCAAGACCCTTCAAGATAAAGTTGTAAATTTTTCGATAGACAAGTGTCCCGGCCGAAGGCCGGTTCCTCCTAAATTACAGACTCGCTATCGCTCGCCAGGAAAAAAATAACACCCAAATGACACGAAAAGTCTTAATATTGACAAAGAAATTGGGCGAAAAGTCTTAAAATCGCCAAACTAATGGGCCGAAAGTCATAAAATCTGAAAACTAATGGGGTTAAACATGAGGAAGAAGTGGGACCAGAAAAGCGAACCACCTCCCCTCAAGTCGCGTGGGTGAGCTTACGGTGAAGTACTGTACATATGCATTTTTGTTTGTCTATGTGAGTGATAGAGGCAAAAGGAAGAACTGCCTGTAGGGAGTGCCTCCCCCATAGTTGAAAGAGTGACAGGGCCAAAATCAAGGGACGTTCGAGCCAAAATGCCTGGACACGCAGAGTTTGAAGCAATTTAAGTAATAGGAAGAGGGAAAGACTGATTGTGGGAGAGAGGTCCAGAGCTCAGCTGTTGAATAGAAGAAATACTGAGAATAACGTTTCACTCTTGGGTTGGTGAGTTGCACAGAGTAGGGGTGGGATTGTGTTGCAAGACGGGTGCTACGTGCTCTACGAAGAGGGGGTGGTATACACTGAGAGAGCTCTGAGGAACACTGATTATTGTAATAGCGGTAGAATAGCGAGAGAGATGCAACATTGCAGCGGAGAGAGAGAGACTGCAGAGAATTGGTAAGTGGACATGAGTTAATGACTTGACTCCCAAAAGTATTTCTCCTAGATGTATCGTGATTTGAGCCCGGTTAAGAAGAATGACAATATAGTCTGTGTAATGTCAATTGACGGTATATTGCAAAGTTCCCATCAAGATTTCTCAGTTATTTTGAAGATTGTGTAGTGAAATATGGTACTAATTATATAAACGTGTTTTTAATATCATTCAGCGACATAGTAGTTTTATATTTTGTCATTGAGTGGCAAGACATTAGCTGCTAAGGGATTCAATTTATCGCCAGCTTAAAATAAATCGAGTATTGTCTATTGTTATGACCACTTTGCCATTGCCTCAGGCCCCCCCCCCCCTCTTCACACACATACACGTAAACACACATAAGTTCCCATTATCCATCACCCACAGTAACACCAATCACCAGTAACACCCCCTTTACCACCCATACAGCCGACCCTTCAATCTCCAATTACGGACCCCCCCCCCCCTCCTCCTCTTCACCCCGACAGGAGCCAAAATTAGAGTCAGAGAGGGTAGGTGGTGGGTGGGTGGGTGGGTGGGTGGGTGGGGAGCTACAAGAGAGGTAGGTAGGTGGGTGGGGAGCTACAAGAGAGGGTAGGTGGTGGGTGGGTGGGTGGGTGGGTGGGTGGGGAGCTACAAGAGAGGTAGGTGGTGGGTGGGGAGCTACAAGAGAGGGTAGGTGGTGGGTGGGGAGCTACAAGAGAGGTAGGTGGTGGGTGGGGAGCTACAAGAGAGGTAGGTGGTGGGTGGGGAGCTACAAGAGAGGTAGGTGGTGGGTGGGGAGCTACAAGAGAGGTAGGTGGTGGGTGGGGAGCTACAAGAGAGGTAGGTAGGTGGGTGGGGAGCTACAAGAGAGGTAGGTAGGTGGGTGGGGAGCTACAAGAGAGGTAGGTAGGTGGGTGGGGAGCTACAAGAGAGGTAGGTGGTGGGTGGGGAGCTACAAGAGAGGTAGGTGGTGGGTGGGGAGCTACAAGAGAGGTAGGTGGTGGGTGGGGAGCTACAAGAGAGGTAGGTGGTGGGTGGGGAGCTACAAGAGAGGTAGGTGGTGGGTGGGGAGCTACAAGAGAGGTAGGTGGTGGGTGGGGAGCTACAAGAGAGGTAGGTAGGTGGGTGGGGAGCTACAAGAGAGGTAGGTAGGTGGGTGGGGAGCTACAAGAGAGGTAGGTGGTGGGTGGGGAGCTACAAGAGAGGTAGGTGGTGGGTGGGGAGCTACAAGAGAGGTAGGTGGTGGGTGGGGAGCTACAAGAGAGGTAGGTGGTGGGTGGGGAGCTACAAGAGAGGTAGGTGGTGGGTGGGGAGCTACAAGAGAGGTAGGTAGGTGGGTGGGGAGCTACAAGAGAGGTAGGTAGGTGGGTGGGGAGCTACAAGAGAGGTAGGTAGGTGGGTGGGGAGCTACAAGAGAGGTAGGTGGTGGGTGGGGAGCTACAAGAGAGGTAGGTGGTGGGTGGGGAGCTACAAGAGAGGTAGGTAGGTGGGTGGGGAGCTACAAGAGAGGTAGGTGGTGGGTGGGGAGCTACAAGAGAGGTAGGTAGGTGGGTGGGGAGCTACAAGAGAGGTAGGTAGGTGGGTGGGGAGCTACAAGAGAGGTAGGTGGTGGGTGGGGAGCTACAAGAGAGGTAGGTAGGTGGGTGGGGAGCTACAAGAGAGGTAGGTAGGTGGGTGGGGAGCTACAAGAGAGGTAGGTAGGTGGGTGGGGAGCTACAAGAGAGGGTAGGTGGTGGGTGGGGAGCTACAAGAGAGGTAGGTAGGTGGGTGGGGAGTGTTACGACCGGGCACTCGGGTACACTAGGGCTCTTACACAGGACTCGAGTATGGCTCGCTGCCACAACGGAAACACACGATCCCAACCCCAGAGTACTGCCAGCCGAACAAAAAACGCCACTACCCTCCAGAGTTCTATCTGCTATAACGGGGTATACAAGAACTCGGTACTAGCGTTTCACACAACAGACTAATAACAAGACGGGAGTTATCTAGTCTGGTCAACAATCAAACAAAGAAGAAAGTACTACAACACTAAAGAATAGTGTTGGCCGAAGCCGAAGTAATCCACCCTTGAACTAAGAACTTAAGAAGTCCTCCACCCTCTACTTCGGATCGGCACTATTACGTTACGTTAAACAATAGTCCTCGAGCATCAAGCAAGGAATCTTCTGATAAGTTAGATGCTTCTCGAATACTCATAAGAAGTAAGTATCGGATTTTGAACAGCAATTTAATGAATAACTCACTGGTAATTAAAGGCTTTAAATTGACATAAGAAGAATTATAAGAATAAGCAATAGGATATGGCAAACATTAAGAAGAAGTACTCCGACAATGCACTGGCAATAGCCTACTAAGATTGTGCTCGTGGGCCACTAATCTCTGAAGTAGCTAAGCGTGCCACACATGAAATCAATAGTGCTTAAACAATAATATACATAAGGAGAAGCTTCAATACTATGCTGTATCTGCTGGTCGAGCAAAGTCTAGCTGGGATATCTAAGGTTAAGAGACAATGGCTGAGCAAGCGGCTCGTAGCCTAGCGAGGTCCTTAAGACTGTGCGGCCAAATTACGGTAATTGACGGGATGCTCTCTTGAGAGATCCAGATCACTAGTATCTGGTTCTCTCCTGGCGATCCTCTCAAAGTCAAGCAAACGAGATAACACAGTGTTGGGTGGCATAGGCAAAAGCCCTCACTCGCAACACAGTGCTAAACTCCCACGGTACACAGTCAGAAAGACCACCTAGGCGTTCCACGTCTCCGTTGCAATTGTACTGGTTCAACCGCAACCTAGTACTCATAGGAAATCACAACTCAGAAACCCTATCCCAGTCTAGCATTGCCTAAACCAGCAGAAAACAGGAACATGAATAATCGCACACAGGGAAATGCATATACGAGTGCAACAAACATCAATCAATCCTATTCTAGTTAACCCTTCCAAAAATAGGCTACCTAACAGGCACTTATCTCGTGAGAACTCAAGCGATAATACTTTGGCTGACTAAATCTGCACCAAAGGGGTCATTGAGGTTATAAAGGGTCGAGAAGGGAAGAAGATAGGCTGTTCAGAGAGTAGAGAAAGTTCACATCAGTCGGAAGAATATGGATAGTTGCAAGGGATATGAGAAGTCGCTTTGCCTGATGAGTTCTGATCTAAAAATGGCGAGACCTCCCTTTTTATACTCGGCCCCGTAGCGAGCATAACGGCAATTTCCCACGCGCTGAGAGGGAGGAAGGGGGGAGGGAGGAGGGAGTGAGGCCTACACACCTCGTGGCGCGCTCACGGGCCGTCGTTACATAACTCTCTCTCTCATCATTGTATATAAGTCCCACACACAATACTTATAACTAATGATATAAAATAGAACTCGTTGACTTAGAAGAAAACAAAATACATAATGATAATACTTATAGTACAACGGTTCACATAAGCTGAGTTAGGAAACTCTACACAGACTACAGCCAAAGTTCCTGCCCTGACGATCCTAGCGAGAGTGGGGCCTGACTGGGCGTTCTGTACAGCATGCTCATACTCGACATGCGTCACACCTCCCCCAAGATTTTACTTGCTCAACCCTGAGCTAAAATCTGATATACAGAACCCCATCAAACCCCTCACACCCAGCGACCGCATGGCACTAAAACAACGCTGAGTTTATCACTAAAACACATCTTATACAAAAAAAATTCACATTTCATAACTCCTCCCAACAATAGTAAAAGACACAATATCATGCTCCCAGAGCGAGCTTACAGCAGCTCAGCCGTTTGATAGTTCGTGGACTACTCAAACCTTATAGGCTATGACAAACTTATACAATTATCTTCATCAAAAAGAAAGAGTTTTTTATATGATTTTTATATTTTAATATGTTTTTTTCCGGCTGCACTATAAGGGCAGCCTATTTTCTTCTATACCAAACGCTCAACAATCCTGCTTTACGACCCAATACGCTGGGCTACAACCGCGAGCCAACAAGCACCAAGCGCAAAATACTACTCAAACCAAAGCAGGAGGCTACCCGTGTGTCAATTTACCCAGGATCATATACCCCTGAACGACCACATGCAACCTCGTTGTCACAACCGGCAATATGGCTTATGTCCAGGTTATATACCAATAACCTTAGTGACCACCTGGTCAGCCTCATATTCCGATTGTGAAACGGGTCCAAGATCTTGAGAGGGTAATGATCTGGGTAAACTACACCGACCGGACCATAGGCTGGAACATAGATCTCGAAATGCCCCAGCGCATCATTGTCCTTTTCACTTTCATTCATCAGGCTCTGACACGTTGCTGGTGCATTCTTAAGTCCGTCAGGCACAACATTGCACTGGTAGGTACTCCCGTCCACAACAAAACCACATACCTCTTTAGCACGCTCGGACAAAGTTACAAGCAACGACCACTCACGACATTCCTTATCCCTCAGATCCTTCGTCCACACGTAATCCAGCTCTGCTTGCACCATAGGCTGTCGAGCAGGATTTATACGGCAGGGAATTAAACTGAGCCTTGCACTATCTCCAGCCTGCATGTCGGATTCTACCCCGTACCTCAGGCCTGGAGAAGCAACAAACATGCGAAAGTACTGCCATAGCCTAGTAAATAACTGCCTTGCACTGTCTCCACGAACAACATGCCTTGTGCCCTCCCACAACCCAGCCGAGACCGCAGCTTCTAACCTGTAGTCTCCCTCCTTCTCCACCTTCGTCCCTAGAACAGCCAGGTCATGAGAGGGACAATCAGTACCACCCGTGCAGTCACTCCCACAGTTCATTATAGCTAAGGCTTCCCCGCCGATACCGTACATGCGCACCCCCACATTCCTTGTGACGACATCTGCCTGCGCAGCATCACCGCTTTTAGCGACATGGCCAGATACAGTCGGTCTGTGGTAGGGCTGTTGCATTAGACTAGAGCAGCATTGGGAGGCTATGTGACGACCGGGCACTGCGATACCACAGCCGACCCTACCAATCTGCTCAATGTCCTCCTTTTGACCACCACCCTTGGCAGCCATGGGTCGACCCTGACCTGGCAACCATGCCAAGGCCTCGTCGCCCACCTTAAACCACCGAAACAACGAGGCTAACGGTCTTTTAACAGTCACATGACCTGCCTGCGGAACATCTCGCACCGCCCGAGTTGTGAGACTCAGGGGCTCGGCACGACCAGTGGGGTATGAACCGAGCTGGTGCTGGAGTGCTGCACACTGCTGCTCAGACAGGTGCTCTAGCGCTTCCACAGCCACCAGACTCGTGTCCCCCGCCCACTGCTTCGCCGAGACATGACAATCCCTACTCTCCTCCACCTGTGCCCTACTGCCCCCCTCTCCTTCTCCACCTTGGCCGCGGCAGACCAACGCAGGGACAGTAGGCTGCTCAGGTGGTTGCCTCACAAACTCCTCCAACAGGTTCACATGACATGCTTCCCCGTCCTCGTGTTTAATCTCGACAGCACCATTACCACACTTCTGAACTTCCGGATCCTCCAACTGCAGTTTACAAATATCTGAGGGAACCAACCTGTCTAGATGCTTCCGAAGCAACCCAAGTCCTTCCCCAATATCAAACTGAGCAACCCTTTTTTCTCTCCGTGTGCAACGTTGCTGCCCCGGAGTCTCTTCCGGCCCTACCTCCTCACTAACTGTGACAGGTCCTGGGGCCTCTCCAGACTCCAACATAGGTGCCAATACTAAATCACCCAGGAGAGCCGCCGAGTCAAAACTCTTAAAACCAACTCCAGCTTTAGCCTCCTCCTGTTGATCGTTCCTCTGCTGGTCTGAAGACGGAGGACTAGGCTGTGACACTTTATCTGCCCGAGCTCGGGTGACAACACACGCCATGGGTTGTGTCTGGCACCGCTCGACCCACTCTTGCTCTTCCCTACTCACGTCGGCCGTCCTCTCGGCAACGACTAAGGGTAGAACCTCAGAAGCGGGCATTGCAAAGTCGTTGCCGAGAAGAAGGTCGACGCCCTCCACTGGCAGTTTCTCCACAATCCCAACATCCAATTCACGTGCCACACCATCCACCTCCAACTCCAACCGCACCAGCGGGTATGACCGAGTTGCATTAATACCCTGCACCACTACCACCCGAGCCGCATTTATAGGGTAGCCAGTCAAATTGTTCATCAGAGTCTGGGAAGCACCTGTATCACGCAAGACCTCTACTCCATGCTTGCGCCCCGCCCACATCACGCAACCCCGTCCTCTATGGTCGCAAAAAACATCCTGAGCAGGGTTCGAGCCTCTCAGGTGTTTCTGCATTGGCTGTGCCTCAGCCTCTGACGAACTGCCCCGGGCAAACTCAGAAGACTTCGGAGACACACCAATGTTGCAGGCCAAAGACACAGCTGCTGTAGGTGGTTTGCTAGGACAGACTCTTGCAAAGTGCCCCTTTTCATGACAAAGATAACACTCCAACTCCCCTCTGGGCTTCCCTTGGTACTGGGAAGGGCCCGGCCCCTTCTTAAATGGGACGGTGTTAGTCTTGTGGTCAGTCTTGGTATCATAGCTCTTGTACTTGTTTGCATAAGGTATATCACTAACTCGGGGGGGTGGGGCGTCACGCCCCTTGTTACCTGCCTCACTACGCTGGGCAGACCCGCACCCACGAATTAATGATAGCCGGAGGTCAGCCATCTCAGCTGCCTCCTGTAGAGTTTTTGGGTTCTTTTCTTTAATAGTTAAAGTCATATCTGCACCAGTACACTTATAAAACTGCTCGAGCAGAAACAGCTCAGTCAACTGTTCGGCCGTCTCAGCTTTCTCAGAACGTGTCCAGTTAGCAAGTGCATCTTTTAAGTCCCGGGCATGTTCAAGAAAGGTCGCCTCCCTAGTCTTTGTAACACCCCGAAACTTCAATCGATATGTTTCTGGTTGCAACTCGTATGCCCGTAGGACAGCTCTCTTCAATACTGGGTAGTCAATGCAAGACTCTAAAGGCAGTGCATCATAAGCCTTCAG